>ML369651.1:21188-150322 GCA_005239525.1 Nicotiana knightiana | reverse complement strand
ATCACCTATGCATAGTGGACAAAACAGGAAGAATCATACAAGGAAGAAGAGCTGGGATGGTAGTGTGAACGAGGAAGCAATCATTAGGCGACTTCCGATGAGAGTTGCTAAAGAAAAGCAGGCCAGCCAAACCACATCTACAAAAACCAATCGTTCAAAGAAAAAAGCATGAATTTTGAAGACATTTTGAAAAGGGATGATGAAGACTTCAAGAGTCTACAAATTAAAGATTTCACAACATTAGAGAAGAGGGAGCAGTATTGTTTCTCCTACATTTTCTTATTATACCATCACATTAGTATAGTTCTATGTAATATCATCACAGAGTATGTTATAAACTCTGTGATCATCATAGAATATCTAGTTCTAGCTAGTTCTTTCTTTCTACATGCATGCTAGTAGGTGAGGCTTTTTATTTGCCTCAATAGGATTAGTAAGGTAAGGTTTAGCCCAGTTTGTGTTGCTCTAGCCCTATGCCTTTGGAAAGATATCCAAATGGCTATGAGATTATATGCCCTCGTGAGACTTTGCCGGCATCCACCATGATTCCTCTACATGAGGCTGCCATAAGGGCATTGTGAGGCGCAGAGGAGTGATTATGTAGCCAAGGCATAGAGGCAACACTAATGGTGCTATTTTCCCCCTTATTTGTACTCTTCCTATGTGGTACTTTTTAGCTTTTTAGTATTAATAAAACTAGCCCTAGGCTCCTGCCTAGTGGATTTTCCAAAAAAAAAAAAAAAAGAACCAATCTTTCCACTTCTGAAATAATTTACGAGATCAATATTCAACAACTACAAACTGAATAAGTCTGCACATGCTAGATCAAGCCATATACGCACCCCAGATGAAATCACATAATACACTCCTATAACGATAACTCCTAATCACAATAGCTGCTCAGAGCAACCCAATACCGGTACATAACCTCTTATGAAGAAATGCCTCGCTCTAACACTTTCATATACTGTCGTTGATGACGGAAACACGTAGAAAGAACAACCATTCGTCCGATCAGTCAGACATGAAGCTCCCCCTTCCCAAATAGGAATTATAGAAAATTTCTAAGCCGACTCTCGATATTTATCCTTCCAATTATGTTGTAGACAATTCTGACAATATTCATTCTAGGTCCAATGACCTCTTCTCATCCAACACGACCACTATGACATGACACATCAATACAATTCGAAGCCATAACCTGTGCAACTCGTACACTCGAAAACAACATCCCAACGTAATCAAATTATATATAAAAGACTCACACGAGAGGACTATCCTGCCATTAACAATTACCCTCACAACACCATGCTCATCGTAAAACCAAAACACACGAATCTGACACTGAGGATCATACATCCACATAACTCCGCTACAATAAGAGATCCCATCGAAACGCTGGTCCACATGAAACACTGCAAGCCACCAATAGGTATCATTTAATTAGTCATCCGAAACTGCCAATGATGCCTAAGAATTTTGACCTTCCTTCTAGAACTGAACCGTGAACTCACACATGCAAATCTCGACTCCACACGACGTACCGCATACACCATGCCATCCTATGATAAATATGAAAACTTCATAACCCCTTCGGAGCCACAAGAAACTACGTACCCAACTAGCCAAGAACTTACATTTGATCCCATCTAGAAGTAAAATGACTATACCTCTCATGCTCCTCACGCCAGTAGAAAATACACATCTCTAACCGTGGTAGAAACCATAACGAACCATTCGAATCCCATTTGCGCAACACCAAACCGTCAGAACTGAATCCTTCTAACTTAACCACACTACGCAGGTCACCAACACCTAAGACAATTGCTAGGAAACACATGTAGAAACTCATTTCTTCATAAGCACCCAAAGAACTAATCATACCCCTTACCATGCCGATCCGACCCACTACAAAGTTGTCCTATTTATCCCAGTTCCTTCTGAGTTACCCTCGAATTAATAATTCTCCTTATCATAATACTGCAATTCTCAACCTAGACTCTCCACACGAGACCCAAGCATAAGACCATACAGTCTAAAGCTCATAAGCCGCTGAATACTCTCTCAAATATCCCCCAAAGAACCACATTCAAAATACTTACCCCGAAGAGACTTCATGTGAATCTAATGCCATTACCTTCACCTTCCTGATACTGATATGAAAAATACCTGATAATGTAGAAATGTCACCAGTATCGACACCCTCCAATGAAAACCTCAGTTTCTAGCCCAAATACACATCCTGAAGATTCCCAATGGTTATGTATAGCCTTGAATTCATCAGATCCATTCTCGAGAGTCATCCACTCTACACGAATCTCAATTAAACTGATTAAGCAAATCGAACGACCTGTACCCCATTACCACACGAACACCCAAAGGAGTAACCCACAACCCTAAGCAACCAAGCAAATTCCTACTTTACGCACACTACTTCCTTTAAAAATAACAACTCAATCATGCAATAAGACTCATATCCCCATAGAGTATAATACAACCTGTATCCAGAATTTTTCCATTACTCGAGTCATTCTCAAACTCCACCTCTACAGGTCATAACTGATCCACCTGTATACCCCAAACTGAAACCAATGCAGCACATAATCGAGCAACCAACTAATCATTAGCAGACTCCCCCACTTGGCTCAAAGCCATAGATCAAAACAAACAATAACTCACAATGCCCATACGCTATCACTGCCACAATACCGCAGTGGGATTTAGCTAAATCCTTTATAAGCTCATATATAACTCAAACCATTAAACATCCCAAATCATGGAAGTCACCAGCCATCGATGCACAGCTGATACCGAGTGTTCACGTGTGCGTTCGAATACATGAAAGGAGTTCAAAGAATTACGCTTCAGGTTGAATCAATGGATTCGCACGACAAGAGTTAAAGAATGTGAGATTTTTCCTAAAGGTTCTGTAGCGTCTCGAAGACAAAGCACAAACGTCTCCGCACCGATCCGCAAGACTCTACTAAACCTGCTCATGACTGGTGAGACCTATTTAACCTAGAGCTCTGATACCAACTTGTCACGACCCAATTTCAGAGTCGTGATGGCGCCTGTCGTAGAACCAGGCAAGCCGCCCATTTTATCTAAGCTAAATTCAATTTCTAGTAAAAATACATTTTTAAACGAAATTATTGATAATACTAATAATCTGAAGTTTTGAAACAAAATTTAAAATCTCCAACCCTGGATCTGGTGTAACTCAGTCATGAGCTACTATAACATAAAGCAAGGAAAAGGAGAAATGGACAACATTATCTCAAAATAAATAACAACAGGTAGAATAAGAAAGAGAATACGAGGTCACAATCCCCAGCTGCTACCTCGACAACTCCAATGAAACTCTGACAGCTGCTCGGTATCCACTACCGGGTCCCGGCGTACCTGGATCTGCACAAGGTGTAGGGGGTAACGTGAGTACACCAACTCAGAAGTAACAAACGCAAACTATGGGTTGAGAGGTAGTGGCGGACTAAACGTCAGAATTTACAACAGACAGTATACAGAAATTAGACATGCTAACAGTTTATCAGAATGAGTAAATATGCCAAGTATGTCAGTATACTCTACAAGCCATCATAAAGAAAATGTATGAAACCAATGTGGATATGCACATAGTGCTCACAACCCCCACACAGCAGTCCACTCAGTACCATATATGGCTCTCAGACCCAAGGAAGGTCCATCCCGGAAGGTACATAATCATTAGTGACAGTATTCACTCCATTCTGAGGTAAAAGGCCAATCCAGCCCCACGGAGAAAGTCCATCTCCGGAATACAACACTCGGACAAGATCCATGTCCAGGGATGATCCATCCTTCGTATAACATCCACTTTGGACACGATCCATGCCCAGGGAAAATCCATCCATCAACATCAATGCGCTCACTGGGGGTGTAAAGACTCCGGAGGGGCCCTAGTGGCCCAAGCCCTATATCAAGCCAACGAAGGCATGATTTAAATATCACTATGGTGTGCAGTCCGATCTCATAATTGTCTCAATAATAGGCTCTCGGCCTCACTCAGTCATTACTCTCCAGTATCACTCACATGGATCACAGATGCATCCATCAGCCCGGAACAATGATAAGTATGCATGTAATTAACAATACTGAGACTGAGGTATGAAGTGATATGCTATAACATGACTGAGTATATGGAGTCAAATAAATCACAAATGAGACATTAATATACGACCACTCAGGTCTCAGCATTTTCGGCGTGAAGCCTAGTATTTATACTTAACATAATTTCTAACATGTTCACAATTAACACATTAATAGAAGCACATATATCATCAGGGAATAATCACTAAGCGGTGACATGGGATAAGCCAGACCACAAATACTCGGTACACGCCCGCACGCCCATCACTTGTCATGAGCGTCACCTCAATTATAGTCATAAATCATTTAGTTCGGGGTTTCGAACCCTCAGAACCAAGTTTGGAAACGCTACTTACCTCAAAACTGGCTAAAATACTACTCTGCGGAGCCTTTGCCTCTAAATTCGGCCTCCGAGTGCTCTAAATCTACCAAAAATCAGATTTATACCATTATAATATGCCAAGGAACGAAACCCAATCGAAGTTTATCAAAAATACTCTGAAATCCCAAAATTGGTCAAACCCGACCCCCGGGCCCAAGTCTCAGAACTCGATGAAATTTACACCACAAAAATCCTCATCCTCCCACGAGTCTATACATACCAAGAACACTAAAATCGGAGTCCAAATGACCCCTCAAATTCCCATTTTAAGGTCTCTAAATCACAAGCCCTAATTACCTATTTTTAGCACTGTTTTCCCCCAATTTTCGCCATTAATCAGACCTTTAATCACATATAAACGAGTTTTAAGTCCAAAATCTTTACCTCAATGAAGAACTATCGATTTCCCTCTTCAAAACCCTTCAAAGGCTTCAAACCCGAATAGGAATGGTGAAAGAATGACCAAAATACGCTAAGGGTTCTTTTTATAGGTTCTGCCCAGGGATGACCGCACTTGTGGTCCTTTTCTCGCACTTGCGAACCCGCACCTGCGGTCCCAGGTGCGCACCTGTGAGAATTCACTAAAAGGGCCATTTCCACACCTGCGACAAATCCTTCCGCACCTGCGACTCCTTGTCCGCACCTGCGGTTTCCCTTCCGCAGGTGCGGCCACACCAGGAGAACAACAATTTCTGATGCATTTCTCCAACTTCAAACTCCCCGAAGGATATCCAAAATCATCCCGAGCCCCTCGGGACCCCAACCAAAAACACAAACAAGTCATAAATGATCACCCGGACTTAGTCGAACCCTCGGAACACTCTAAATAACGCAAAAACACTAAAATCACCTCAAATTCAAGCCTATGAACTTTGAATTTCTAATTTTCACCAAGGATGCCGAAACCATCCAAAACATACCTGATTGACATGAAAATTTTCACACATATCCAAAATGACATTACGAACCTACTCCAACTTCCGGAATTCCATTCCGACCCCGATAGCCTATTTTCCACTGCCGGCCGGAAATCGCCAAAAACTAACTTTCGCCAATTCAAGCCTAATTCTGCACCGGATATCAAAACTACATTCCAAACACACTCCTAAGTTCCAAATCACCTAACGAAGCTATCCGAGCTATAAAATACATATTCCGAGGTTGTTTACCTATAAGTCAACTTCCGGTTGACTTTTCCAACTATTGAGCTTATTTAAGAGGCTAAGTGCCTTAATTCTCACCACGACCACTCTGAACCCGAGTCAACCAACCCAACGCCACACAAAATATATGAACCACACAATCAATGAAGCCAAAATGGGGAAAACGGGCTAAACTCTCGTAACGACCGGCCGGGTCGTTACAATTACTGTTGCCCATGTGTATATCCTCGTTCATTATTTCTACTTGTGTATTTCCTACTTTTTCATTACTGTTATCAACATTTCTGCCATCCGGTTGGTACTATTATATGCATATTGGGTGAGGATGAGATAAATGCACGAAAGGTGTTGCAGTGCAATTTACTTGATATATGAGTACATTCCTCATGCCGTGAAAGTTATGGAGTGACTATCATGGTTTATTGGTTTTCTCTCAATGGAAAATATTGGTCGAGATATTGGAAAATGTTAAATTGTGATCTCTTCTAGTACTAAGTTATTTCTATGCATGTTCGTTTCGTGTACTCTTTTCTGTTAAGTTGTAGTATAGTCTTATTGCTAGCTTACGGTACAGGTTTTATCAGTGAGTATCTTTTAACTAAAAAGCCTCGTCACTATTTAGACAATGTTAGACAAGATACTTATTGGGTACACGTGGTCGGTTGTACTCATACTACACTTCGGCACCTTGCGTGCAGATTTTTGGAGCGGAGCTGCTAGTGATATCAGGAGCTGACTCTGAAGATGTTCGTGCATTCCATATATATCTTGTCGCGCCCCCATTTTTCCTCTCCTTTCGGATTGGTCAGGGTCTTGACATATTGGGACAACTCATTTCCTTTTGGTAAAGGGGTATAATGAGTTTGAAGTATCGCCACCTAACGAATTAAGGCGCGTTAGGGAACCTACTACAGGTCGTTTATAACACTAATTTTACAACCAAAGATTGGGTAAGGTCTTGAAATTACTTCAAGGGGAAGGTGTTAGGCACCCCTCAAAGTCCACGATTGTGGGTCCCGACCAAACCTATTTTGTGAATTATTCAAGTAACAAGTAGACAGTCTAAGCACACATATGTAAACAAATAAAGGTCTTAACAGATTAGCAGTCTAAGCACACATATGTAAAGGATAAGGGAGGTCCTAAGTTGTTTATCCTATAGGATCACATCTGTGCAATGCCCGGTAATCACTTCTCAACGAGAGGCTACACGTTGCAGCGCACAGGTCATCATATCCTTTTCTACCCATTATCCCCCCTAGCGGTTATTAAGTGGGTTTTATTTAACGAGCTCTAAGCGTGTTGTTACCCGTCCCTTCCTTGTGGTCTTGGAAGAGTTTAGGATCTCTAAGTAAGGGCAGTTTTAGACAACCCCTAAGGTGTTTAAAAGGGAAAATTCTAGACGAAAGGCAAGAACAAGCAGGACTAGCAGATAAGTGACAGAAGCAGTTAAAAAGCTCAGATTCACCTCCACACGTAATGCAAATAAACATCACGTCTCAAACACAGACAAATGTAGCTTTTATTAGAAAAAGGATCCTAAGACAGGATATCTAAGTGACATCAGTGCACAGGAATATGCAACACTTTTTCATAAACTCAACGATAGGGTCCTAATAAGTTTTCTTACTGATTTCTAAACATGTGACCCTTTAAGCGGTAAACGCAATCAAAGCAGTTTCCAATTTTATAGCAATTAATTACCTAAGGCTTGCCTAGGCGTGGGACTATATGCGATCACAATTACAGGAGATGTTTAACATTTTAGAAGTTGTTTTACCTACAACATGCTGCTCTAGGTGACGAAGACTTAAGAAGGGAATTTGTACCAGTTTTATTCAGAAGTATAACATCTATATGAGAGACGATTTTTATACCCTTTCATGGATCAGTTAGTTAAACTAGGCGTATTCAAACAAATGCAAACAGAATGACAGTTTTATGTCCAGTTTATTTATTGACCTAGGAATAGAATCTCTAAATGGTGAGTTGATGCAACGTTAAGAAAACATGGATTAATGACATGTGATATGCTGAAGCATTAGATATGAAGTCCCAGGAACAGGGTATCTAATGCAATGTTTAACATGATTTGGATGAACACATTATCCTTAGGACATGGATTCTAATGCAAATACACAGAAAGTAAAGCCTAAATCATGCTTTCTACCCAATAATATTAACAACATTATACAGCTACCCTCCCTGCTTTCACTAGCCATCCCCAGTATCTGTTTACAAATAATTATTACATACCAATAGCTGAATGAATTATATAAATAAAAGAGAAGAAGTTAAACTATAGGGAGCCTGAAGCAGGCCCAAATATATCCTGAGAATACCAAGCCTTCCATAACCTCAAATGCCAAAAGTTTCATAGCCATTTTCATGTCTGGGTGCGTTAGAGTTCCTTAAGAACCTCAAGGATCCCGGGCAGTGCTCACACCCAAACTTTCATAATAGGGATTGAGTAAGTGCATTGTGGAATATCCAGCCCCAGTGTGCCAGAGTTCCAAGGTTTCTCAAAAGGATCCCAAGGCAGTACACATACTGTAGGGGCAGAACCTAGGAACCTAGGAGTAAAGTGAGAGTGCTTGACATAGTTTTGAAAAGGTTTTGCTATGAAAAAAACAATGTTGAAAATGACTCATTTAAATGAAGAAGTGTTATTAAAAAAAAATAGGAGTTGATTAGTAGTAAATAGTTTGAACAAGAACAGTGTAAACATTTGAAGAATCAAACAAAATAGTAGATTAACTCAGAGCAAACAGATTCCACATCACTTAACAACATGATTCACATAGGGATATTGGGGGTTGGGGACACATACAACACACATAGTGAAACACATAAAAACAGAAGCACATAAGCTTTTTTAGGAGTTTATGGGATTAAGGAATAGCTAATAATACAAACATAGGGCATGGATTTCAGAACAGACAGTTGAGAACCTAGTTGTACTAAACAGAGTTAAACATAGAATCAGAAGTACTTAGAGATAGTAAATGACTAAGCAAAGCAGGTTAATATCAGAAATTGATTAAACAAACAGACAAACAAGCATACCTACACACATGGAGTAAAGTCAAGTCGGGACATGCTACAGAGGTAATGGGCAGATTCATATACATGCTGATTATAAGTTGAATTAGGACAAAACTCATACATACAGTGATTTAAACATGTTGGTTACATATCGAAAAGCCAAGTAACAGACAGAAATAAGACTGGTAATCAGTAAGCCAAGGCACTAAGAGAACACATAGAGTTTGAACTTGGAATTAAATCAGAACATACCAGTTAAGGAGAGTAGACACAAAGTATAGAGTAGTGTAGTGCAATAACTATCCTTGGCTTATAGCCGACTAGTTCAATAGAAGTAGCAAGTAACAAGAAAGAGCAGAAAGCTTTAAGTGTAAGAGAGGGAGTTTATGAACTAGTGTTCGTGTCTGTAGTGAGAATAGAAGGGAGTATATATAATAGTTGAGAGCTAGGAAAAAAAGGTAAGCAATCAAATTGTTCAGTAACTGAAGAGCCACATAATCAATTAAGAGTAAAACTAGTAAAGTCCTCCCTTAATTAAGGGAGTAATTTACCAACGGTAAAGAGCAGGTAGCTAATTAAGGAAAGACATCAAACAAACTGAAGTATAAATAGGTAATTAGGAGCAGGTACACAAATGTTCAATTAAGGAAATAAGTAGTAAGAATTAATAAATAACACGGTCAATCACAGAATAAGGTAAGAAATAATTTAAGGCTATAAAAAAATAGGGAAAATAACCAGAAATTAGCGTAACACAGTGAATCAGGGATTCAAAGAATCGAAATAGTACTGAATTTAAGGAAAATAACATAAACTTCCATGAATAAGCATACAAGTCGAGTATAAGTAGGAAGAATCAAATCTGGAACCCTAATCGGACACATTAAGGTAAATATCATAAAATACTCTAATTAATTGAAGCAATATTCATGAGAATCGAACACACAGTAGAATCGAATGAACAAATACCAAGGACGAACTCAGAATCCAAACATAATGCTAAAATTAGGGGTTTCAACATAACTGGTTAGGGTAAAACTTAACAAAATCGATTAAACACACAAGAATCAAAGAATAAACACTTAGAAAATCAGAAATTGTTTTGAAGAAAAAGTTTCAGAAACCCTGTTTAACCAAAGAATTAGATCCTTTGACTAAAGCTATTTCTAGGATGAACACGGGTTACTGATAATCAATGGAATAGAGAAAAACGAGTAATAGATTGCAGAAATATAGAAAAGCAAAGTAGATTATATTTGAGAATCAGATGCCTTTACAAGCTGTATTCCCCTCCCTTATATAGGAGATTCCTTCATATAACATACAACTCTTGCTATGATTGCCCATTAATGACTAATTATGACATTAATGGGGCGTTACAAAGGATAATGGTAATTTGGGTACGGTTACAAAACATACGAGTAATCAATTATGGGTCCTTGAATCTGCCCGTAGCTTTGTCCAGATTCATTCTGACCGTGTATCTTCCCTGTCTTGATCAGGTTGAGTTTCCCGTGGCTGATGAGCTCGAGGGTTTATTGAATCATGCCTCTTTGTTCCGTACCTCTTCAAATAATCATATCCAGCTGTCGTGTTTTCATGTGTCCACATAACTGGCTGAGTTGTCAAGAGTTGGCTTACATGTGAAACTCTTTTTTACCAATATAGATAGTCCCCCCACTTACCATATGTTTATCGATTAATATTTGGTAAGTGGATACTAATTTATGGCGGGAATATTTTGCCGCCGCTTTATCTCGAAACATTGTATCCTTCTCTGAACCATAGTCGTCGTTTGTCACTTCCATTTAATGCTTATACCACGTGTCCTTCTCGGATTGGTTCTATATTTACTTGGCACCTTTTAGGGATTTTTGCGGCTGTGTCAGTCTCGAAGTGACACCTTCAATTATGACTTTTCATCATTATTTTTCTTTTTTTCCATGTTTGACGGTTGTCCTCAAGTATAAATATCTTTCTTTATTTCTTTGCTTCCATGAAATACTTTCTAACTTTGTCTTTTGTAAAGATCTTTCTTCTTGCCTTTGTAAACATGTCTTCTTCAAATCAAAGTCAGGGAGTGATAGATTTTGAAAATTTAACGCCATCTTCTGCTCCGACTAGGAGTCGGGAAGGGTGGTAGACTTAGGAGTCTAGGATCCACTCCTTCGAGAGGCTCCTCCTCTTCTCAGATAGTTCCCCCTCCTTCCTCTAGGATTCTAGTTTCTCCGAGGTTTAGGGCTTCTCGGTCTTTGCCTAGAGGTAGAGGTGACGACTTCGTGAACCTGGAGTTGATGAAATTGTTCCTGCTGAGTTTGTCTTTGCTAGAGATAATCTAGCTCTTATAGACCAATCTTCTTCCCTTGAGAGTGTCGAAAGGTATCCAACCCTTATAACTGAGGGACAGATTTCCCTTGTTTGTAGGGAGTGTTTTTGGAGGCCTGATTTCCCTGTCTACATTCCGAATAGTAATCAAAGAATAACGTCTTACAAGATGGGATATTCTTTTATTTATACGTACCTTCTTACTCTAGGGTTTAGACCTCCCATTGACCCAGTCATAATTGAATTCTGTCGTTTCTTCAATATCTTCTTAGGAGAAGTTGGTCCGCTTGTGTGGCGATTTGTCGCATGCCTTAGGAGTTTAGCGTCTTTAGCCTCGGTTCCTTTTACTTTCAACCATATTATTCATCTCTACTCTCCTACCTTGTTTTGTGAAGGGGGTTTTACTCTGACTGCTAGGAGAAAAAGAGTGCTGGTAACCCCTGGAGATGATAAGGATAGGGGTTGGTACCTCCGGTATGTTGTTGTACCCACTGTTGGTTTAGGGGGTGAAAAAAATCTTCCCTTCCCTGAGAAGTGGAACCGTGCACGTGAGTATGCTTTAGCTCACATCTATTTACTTTTCCTCGTTCTGACTTGAGATGTTTTCCTAACACCATATCTGTTTCTTCGTCTCTCAGCAATCATGGATACTGTTGAGAATGTCTCCGGTATCCGTGATTGGGTAGAAAAATTATTGTCTATTGGTCCTTTAGAAGATAGATCTTGGAAGTACCTCACTGGGAGGTATGGTTGGCATGTAAAGACCCACCATAAGTGAAGCTTTTGTTCTTGCTTCTTTCCCTACTCGAGTCTCTTCTTTCTTTGTCGCTTAACTTTTTCCCTTTTGATAGGGTTCTCTGCTCGTGGGGTGTCTGCTTCATCTATTTGAAAGATGTCTTTAGCTCAGGACCAAGAGATTATTGTTGGTTCTTCTTCCTCGAAGAGGAAGATTGGTGAGTCACGTTCTGTAGAAGAAGAAGAAGAGGGTGCTTTAGTACACAGGCCACGGAGAAGGCGGGTGGTTTCAGATGATGATTCTACACCCATGACCTTGCCTTCCGTGTCTGTGGTTGAGCCCTCTACCTTTGAAGATGTTTCACATTACCCCATTCATAAGTCTGTAGATTACCTGTTCCATGAAGGTTTTGACCTTGCTCCTAACGATGTCCCTTTGGCTGTTGTCTTTCCCGCTTCTTTAAGAGAATCTGTCTCATCTGCTCCTTTGGCTATTACGGCTTCTGCTATTGCTTTGCCCGTGGCTTCCTCAACTCTTTAACCCTCCGTGCCTGCTGCTTTGCTCGTGGCTTCTCCAGCTCCTCAACCCTCTCGTGCATGTTGCTGCTTCATCTCTGCCTACTTCCATGCTTTCCGCTAAGGAAGTAGGGTCTTCCAGCAGAGAGATGCGGCAGGTGGTAATAGAGGTTCCAGTTGAGGGGAATATTTTCAAGAAAATGGGTGAACCCGAAGTGTGGATCAAGCCTTTGATAGGTCCCGCTGAGAAAGCCAAGCTAGCCAGCCATAGTGCTCTTACATGGGCCAATGAAGTTATACATACCTCTTTGAAGGTATGATGCAGGTTATCCTCTTTCATTTTCGTATATGAAATTTATCATATTTTATTGGTTTATTTCTTGTAATGAGGCTCATGGTGGAAAAACTGACAGTAGAGAAGGCTTCTTCCAGTCAGGCTGATAAAGACAAGAGTGTTCTGGAGTCCTCATTTGCTGAGCAGCTGTCCCGGGCCTTAGAGGAGATTAGAGACTTGAAAACCTTATTGAGGCAGAAGGAGGAATACTCAGACGAGCTCGTAAAATCACTCACTCGTACTCAAGAGGACCTTCGTAAGGCTTTAGATAAAGTTCAAACTCTGGAGGAGTCGATTGTACCGTTAAGGGCCGCCCATGAAGCTGCTGAAGCGGAGAAGGACGGATTGAGAGCTGAGCTTCAAGTATGAGCAAGTGATTATGAAGATCTTGAAGAGGTGGCTGCTGTTGATGTGAGCTGGGCGTATATGAATTCTTGCTTCTCTTCACCTGATGATGAAACTCATGTTGCTCGTGCCTCTTCATCCCTAGTTGCTCTCGCTCCTTCTGCCAGTGAAGTCAACCCCCCTTCTGAAGAAGTTTAAGAAGTTGTTTCACCCCCTTTTTTTTTTCTCTGTCTCAATTGGTGGTTACCCCCAGTCCCATTGGGGGTAAATTTGGGTCTCTTTAAAGTCCCCAAATGATAACTTAGGGGCACCTCAATGTATAAAAATTCTATACAGCTAAGTATAAGTTAATACTTAGTTTTTACTTAGCTGTTTTAATATATTAATGCTAGTATGACTTTTGTTTTCCGTTGAGTTTCTGTTTCACTCTTTAAGTGTTTTACATGCTTTATTTTTTGAGGTTTTTGTTTTTACCTCTGAATTTTTGCATGAGGATGCTGTAATCACTCGTACCTTTTCATAGTAGGTACGGTGTTTGTGAGCCTTTTTGTAGTAGGCTTCATTTATGAAAGAGGGCCCTTTATGATTGTCATGAAGAAGACGTCTCAACTTCATGATAATGAAATAGAGTGATAGGAATTTTATACATGTTTAAGGATGTTTCCAAGGAAAGTTTTTTTTTATTTGAACTTCCACAACATTTTACGTGTGTTTGATTATCGTCTAAAACTCATGTTGCAACTGTTTTTGTTGGAAACAGTTTTCTAATAAGTACGAGGGAAATGTTTTCTTATTCGTAACTGTTTTTAATCATAACAGTTTTTAAATGAGTAGACTGATGATGATCTTTTACCCCTAACTATTTTTGTTACAAAAGTTTTGAAAAGTATAAAGATGTACATTTCTTCCTCGTGACTAGTATTTTGCCTTTCAACCTGAACATGTTCGAAGGTTTTTTGCATTTTTGCATTAGGCTTTGTATTTGGATAACTCTTTTTGATCTCTTTCGATTCTGCTCGTATCACTTGTCTCATTGGGTAGATGGGTCTTCAGGCTCGAGCTTATGACTTTCTGATAGTCTTCTTTGCTTCGTCTTAGCCTTCCACACTGTATAGTCCCCCAAGTGCTTGAGCTTTGAAGAATGTGATCTCGAGAACTTGATTATTCCTTCCCCTATGGTCCTTTTCCTGAAAAACAAAAACATTTCGGACTCGAAGATATATAGTTTTTTAGATGATGACTGCTTAACCCTTTAAAACGTCCATCAGAAAGTGTAACCCTAGACCAGGAATTGTGTTATTTCCGCGCGTCTTTGTAGGTCTAATATCATCATCTGGTGATGGGTTATCTTTATGCCTATCATCTAAAAAAGTTAGTAAAATTTTTAATTGTTAAAAATAAATTGAACGTGTGATACCTGACCGGGGGTATTTCTTTTCCTTATAAGTAATACTTCTTTAGGTGGATGGCGTTCCATCTTGTTGGTAGAACTCTGCCGTCCATAGCTTCCAACTCATAGGCGCCCTTTCCAGCTATGCCTCGGATTTTGTAGGGTCCTTCCCAGTTTGGATTTAGCTTTCATGCGCCTTCTTCTTTCATTGATTGAAAGACTTTTTGAGGACGGAGTCCCTAATCTTGAAGTACTTGAGATGAGTTTTACGGTTTTAATAACGCTCTATGATTTGTTTTTGAGCTGCCATTCGTATTAGTGTTGCTTCTCTTTGTGGTTCGAGCAGGTCCAGATTGGTCCTCAATTCGTCGTCGTTTGCTTCCTCCATGGCTGTTGAGAAACTTATGCTTGGTTCGCCAATCTCCACAGGTATTAAGGCTTCTGAGCCATAGACAAGTGCGAACGGGGTTTCTCCCGTGGCTATTTTTGAAGTTGTTATGTATGCCCATAGTACCGCTGGTAACTCATCAGGCCAGTTTCCTTTGGCTTTATCCAGCCGCTTCTTTAGATTGTTGATAATGACCTTATTCGTTGACTCGGCTTGACCATTAGCCACGGGTGGTGTGGCATTGAAGTGATCAGTTTGATTTGCCAGCTTTCGCAGAATTCTGTGATTTGCGAGCCTATGAATTGTGGGCCATTATCGCACACGATCTCCTTTGGTATTCCAAAGCTGCATATTATGTTTCTCCATAAGAAGCTTTTAACTTCCTTTTCTCGTATTTGTTTGAACGCTTCTACCTCTACCCATTTTGTAAAATAGTCGGTTAGCATGAGAAAAAACCGTACCTTCCCTTTAGCTGTGGGAAGAGGTCCCACTATGTCCATACCCCCATTTCATGAAAGGCCATGGGGATATTATTGGATGTAATAATTCCGCTGGTCGATGCATGTTATTGGCAAACCTTTGGCATCTGTCACATTTGGATACGAAATTCTCGGCTTCTTCTTCCATCTTAGGCCAATAGTATCCGGCTCTAATTAGTGTTTTCACTAAGGATCTCGCCCCTGAGTGATTTCCACAGTGTCCTTCGTGGACTTCTTTCATCACAAATTCCGTTTGGTTAGGTCCGAGGCATTTAGCTAGGGGTCCTCCGAACATCTTGCGATAAAGTGAGTTGCGAATAAGGCAGTACCGTGCAGCTTTGCGGCGAAGTGCTTGAGCTGCTTTCCTGTCTTCAGGTACGGTGCCATTCTGCAAAAAATTAAGAATTTCGTTTCTCCAGTCCCAGGTTAGGTTGTTGAAAGTTACCTCATTCCTGTCCTGGTCTATTATTGAATGAAATAGTTGAACGACAATTGTATTGTCTTTGTTCGTTACTTCCGTGACTGCTGCGAGGTTAGCTAATGCATCTGCTTCTGCATTTTCCTCTCTAGGTATTTGCATTACCTTCCATGTTTTGAATTGTCTCACGAGCTCTCGTGCTTTTTCAAGATACTGTTGCATTCTAGTCTCTCGAGCGATGTAAGTCCCCTGTATCTGATTTACTACCAGTTGGGAGTCGCTGTTGATCACAATTTGCTCGATTGAGAGCTCCCGTGCGAGTTCAAGCCCTGCAATAACAGCTTCGTACTCTGCTTCATTGTTAGTTATAGGATAACACTTGATAGCTTGCTGTGTCTTTTCACCCGTGGGTGATATTAAGACTATGCCTAAGTCGGCACCTTTTATATTTGAGGAGCCATCGGTGAATAGGGTCCATAGGCCCGGATTAGCACCGTTAAAAAGTTGTAACTCCTTTTCTACTTCTGAGATAATGCTATTACTAAAGTCAGCAACAAAATCAGCTAGTTTTTGAGACTTAATTACAGTCCTAGGCTGATAGATTATTTCATGCTCACTTAATTCTATGGCCCACTTGGTTAATCTTCCTGACAATTCTTGTTTATGCAGAATATTTCTTAAAGGATATGAAGTCACAACGGTGGTTGGGTGACATTGAAAATATGGTCGTAATTTTCTAAATGCCATTATTAAAGTTAAGGCTAACTTTTTCAGGTGTAGATATCTAGTCTCGGCATCTCGCAAAGTTTTACTTATATAATAGATAGGTGATTGCTTGCCTTTTTTTTCTCCAACCAATACTGCACTTACAGCAATTTCTGAAACAGCCAGGCNATAATAGATAGGTGATTGTTTACCTTTTTCTTCTCTTACCAATACTGCACTTACAACAATTTCTGAGACAGCCAGGTAGATGTACAATTTTTCCCCTTCTTTTGGCTTTGAAAGCAGTGGTGGTTTCGATAGATAAATCTTCAGATTCTTGAGGGCTTGCGGACATTCTTCAGTCCATTCGAACTGATTTTGAATTTTGAGAACTCTACTCCTCTGTTTGATACAAGGAAACCCAAAAATTTTCCTGATTGCACTCCAAAAGCGCATTTTTTAGGATTTAGCTTCATATTATACCTGAGAGATGCTGGAAATGGTCTTCTGCTTGTGTTGATTTTACCAACATATCATCAATATAGACTTCCATCGTCTTTCCAAGATATTCTTGGAACATTTTAGTCACTAACCTTTGATAGGTGGCTCCAGCATTTTTCAAGCCAAAAGGCATAACTTTATAACAGTAAGTCCCCTTGTTTGTAATGAAGGAAGTTTTTTCCTCATCTGAGGGATCCATTTTAATCTGATTATAACCAGAATATGCATCTAAAAAGCTTAATAATTAATGACCTGCCGTGGCATCAATCATTTGATCTATATGTGGTAATGGGAATGAATCTTTGGGGCATGCTTTATTTAAGTCAGTATAATCTACGCATACTCTCCATTTGCCATTCTTTTTAGGTACTACCACGGTGTTAGCTAACCAGTTAGGGTATGTTACCTTTCGTATCGAACCAATCTTCAAGAGTTTTTGTACCTCTTCGTCGATCACTTGGTTCTTGAATGGTCCTTGCTTTCTTTTTTTCTGCTTAACTGGTACGAAGGATGGATCTTCATATAGTTTATGAGTCATCACTTCTGGTGGGATGCCTGTCATATCTGAGTGGGACCACACAAAGCAGGCTTCGTTAGCCTTTAAATAATCAAGTAACTTACCTCTTCGATTGGGGCCCAGCCTCGTGCCTATATACACTTTCTGTTCATGCTTCTGTTCAGATGATGGAACAGCTTCGAGCTCCTCCGTAGTCGTTTTGATGTGCTCGTCTTCCTCCAGTTCATGAATGACGTCCGGTCTGGAATCTGCATCCGTGTGGTCTAATGCACCTTCCGTGGTAATTTGATTCACCTTCTCGTAAGTATTTTCTTTCGTACATGTTTCAGCAATAATACATTTCGTACCTATTTGGGTAGTAATTTCTTCCATGCATGTTTGGGCGGTCTTACCCGCTTGGGAGATTCCCTTATCTCGTGATTCTTCCACCTCTATTTTCTTGTTGTAGTGTACCACGGAGTTTATATTTCTTGTGGTTTGCTGATCGCCTCTAATTTGCTGAATCCCCCATTCATAGGGGAATTTAATTACCTGATGCAAGGTGGAGGGTATTGCTTTCATGTCGTGGATCCATGGCCTTCCCATGATTACATTATAAGCCATGTCAGTATCGATGACTTGGAACCTGGTACTTTTGATCACCCATTTAGCATAAGTGCTAAGCTCAATTTCTCCTTTTTTTATAACCGTAGAGTTATAAAACCCTAATATGGATCGTGCCCTTGGGATTACTTGATTCCCCAATAGCATTTCTTCCACGACTCTTAGCAAAATGATATTGGCTGAACTGCCTGGATCAATCAACACTCTTTTTACGTTAGTGTCATGAATAAGTAAATATATTACCATAGCATCGTTGTGAGGAAGCGTTAATCCGCCGATATCTGCATCATCGAAGGTTATATCGTTCTCTTCCATATTTTCACGAACCCGTTTTTCATGTGTAATTATGAACTTTGTGGTTGTTTTGTAGACTACTCCGTTTACTTCATCACCTTTGTGTATCACGTTGACGGTTCGTTTTGGAGAAGAAGGCTTTGGGGGCTCTTGCTTGTTCTTCATATATGCATGTTTACCTTTATCACTAAACAATTTTGTTAAATAGCCATGTTTCAATAAATTTTCTACTTCACCTTGTAAAAATCTGCAATCCGCAGTCTTGTGCCCATGATCGTTATGGAATTCACACTAGTGATATGGGTTCCTTCTATTTGGATTTGATCGCATCTCTTTGGGCCACTTAACCTTGTCTCCCGTGTTCCTCAATATTGAGACAAGTTCAATAGTACTTACATTAAAGGTATGATCCCCAATTCGGGTATTACCTCTTGGTCTTTCATCTTGATCTCTTCTGGATCTAGATGAGGATGAGACTACGTCTCTTGCTGGTGGTCTATAAGACCTAGTGTTTTCAAACCTGGGACGAATATCACGTCCCGAGGGTCCTAAGTAAGGATCATACTTGTGTTTACCTAATCTTCTGTCTGATTCAGGGCGTCTAGATCTGGAATGATCTTCATCTCTTGAACGTGCAATGATGTCTTCCTCTATTCTGACTTTAGCACTATACCTGTTATATACATCATTCCATGTTGTAGCGAGGAATTCTCTTAGACTCTCCTTAAGTCATCATGTAGCTTCTAAGCTTTTATCGTTTAGGTTGCTTGCAAATTCCATGGCTGCCCAATTATTAGGCACCCTGGGTAATTGCATTCTTTCTCGTTGAAACCTGTCTACAAACTCACGGAGTAGTTCCTTGTCTCCTTGTTTTATTTTGAATATGTCTTCCATTCTTTTCTTAACTTTTTGTGCACCAGAGTGTGCTTTTAAAAATGAATCTTCAAGCTCAGCAAAAGAGTCAATAGAATTTTCAGGGAGAAGAGAATACCAGGTTAGGGCTCCTTTGGTAAGTGTTTCCCCAAATTTTTTGACAAGGACTGATTCAATCTCTTGTTTTGTTAAGTCGTCGCCTTTTACTCCAGTAGTGAAAGCAGTCACATGATCATGTGGTCAGTTGTTCCATCATATTTGGGAACATCGGGCATTTTAAACTTCTTGGGTATAAGCAGGGGCGCCGCACTTAGCTTCCAAGGTTGTTGAGAATACCTATCAACATCAATGCCTTTGATAATAGGCGGTACTCCATGAATTTTTCCGATGCGATCGTTCTGCTCCTTCATCTATTTCTGCATGGTTAGTAGTAAATTCTGTAATTCTGAGTTTTTAGATATACCTAGTCTCGCTTCAGAGATTCATTAGGAGTGTCTCCCCTTCCTGAGTTTGCCAACCCAGATAGAGGATGTTCCATGGTGATGGTATTATTAGGGGGTGGTGTCGATGGTGCAGGTAACGTTGTCGGTAATCCCCTCGCAAATTCTTGCAAAGCTTGGCTCACATATTCTGCAATCATTTTCTTTACTTGATCTTGTTCCAACGTTTGATCATTATTATCATTGTTGTTATTGGATCTTTCTGGGGATTGTTCCCTTGAACCACGTAGGGTTCTTGAAGGTGATGGAACTGGGGTTCCATTCCTTTGCTGGTTGTTGTCGTTGGAGTTCGACATAGTTCAAAGGATATCGCTTGAAAAGCAAACAAAGATTATCAGATTCCCGGTAACGGAACCAATTTGTTTAACCAAATAATTAGATCCTTTGACTAAAGCTATTTCTAGGATTAACATGGGTTACTGATAATCAAGGGAACAGAGAAAAACGAGTAATAGACAATATTGCAGAAATATAGAAAAGCAAAGTAGATTGTGTTCGAGAATCAGATGCCTTTACAAGTTGTATTCCCCTCCCTTATATAGGAGATTCCTTGATATAACGTATACTCTTGCTATGATTGCCCATTAATGAATAATTATGACATTAATGGGGCGTTACAAAGGATATCGGTAATTGGGGTACGGTTACATAACGTACGAGTAATCAATTGCGAGTCCTTGAATCTGCCCGTAGCTTTGTCCAGATTCATTATGACCTTGTCTCTTCCCTGTCTTGATCAGGTTGAGTTTCCTGTGGCTGATGAGCTCGAGGGTTTATTGAATCGTGTCTCTTTGTTCCGTACCTCTTCAAAGAATCATATCCAGTTGTCTTGTTCTCCTATGTCCACATAACTGGCTGAGTTGTCAAGAGTTGGCTTACATGTGAAACTTTTTTTTTACCAATACAAACCCTAGTTAGGGAAAATGAAGCGACGCTTTGAAAATATGAAGATTTCTCATAAAAATAAGTAAAAACAGTTCGAGTTTTCTCAGATCTGTTACAGATCTAAAAGGTTTAGGAGATGAGATTAGGGTTTTGAGAAAATAACCCAGAGACGAGAATACCGTCTTAGAAACCGTAGGTTTAACAAGAAAATAGGACGATCTTACTCAAATCGAGCCATGGTGGCCTGAGGCTGGTGAGGACACGCCCAAGGTGTGAGCGGCACGGCCCCTGGTCCCTTGAGGACCTCAAAGACAGTATAAATCCTGGCGTAAGAGAGTCGTTAAGGCTGGATAATGGTGGTAATCCACCATAGTCGACGGCAAGAGAGCAACGAGGAGGGGGGAATTAGGGTTAGGGTAGAGAGTATTTGGAGAGGAGAATGAAGTGCGACGGCGAGTGTGAGAGGAGAAATGAGGGGTTTGAGGGGGTCGTTTAGGTTAAATTAGGAAAGGGTTAATCCGGACCGTTGATCAAAACTGATCAATGGCCAGGATTTAGCAAGAGTTGGGTCGGGTCGGGGTAGGATTTTGGGCCTAGGTGTATAAGGCTTTTGGGTTGGCTTAATTTAGGCTATAATTGAACTAAAATAGGGCCATTTGTTAAATACCCAAGATAAATTAATTAAAATAATTTATAAAATAGTCACTAATTATAAAAATTGAATTTCGGGCATATATATGTTTTAAAAATAGTTATTTAACAATTAAAAATATAAAAGACTAATTTCTGATAAAAATGATACGGAAATTATATACATGGCTTATAATTGCAAAGTTACTGCAATTGTAGCCAAAAGTACCAAATTGGCTATTTATGGAATAATTTGGACTTAATAAGACCATAAATAATAAATTAAATCAAGAAATGTCTTTGAAATCATTTGTGATGCAATTTTGTAATTATTTATTAGAAAAGGAATGCTGGACAAATTAATAAAAATGTAGAAAAATTATGAAAAATACCAATTGATACTAATATATGATTGTATTGGTTGTTAGTTGGCTTACCTAGCGGGTCGAGTTAGGTGCCATCATGACTGGTAGATTTTAGTCGTGACAAGTTGGTATTAGAGCACTAGGTTCGTAGGTTCTATGAGTCATGAGCAAGTGTCTAGTAGAGTCTTGTAGATTGGTATGATGATGTCCTTACCTATCTTCGGGAGGCTACAGGGCATTTAGGAAAATTTCCCTTTCTTCTTTCCTCATCGTGCGTCCTTGTTTCACCTTGAAACCTATGATTTTGATTTTCCCATTCGTTCTTATGTCATGTGGCGCACTCAGTATTTGTTATGCACCGATGATTTTTGATTTTGCAGATGGATTACGAAGGACTATGGATGCTTGATTATCATCACGATGTGTTGTCTAGTCTTAGGAGCGGATGCAGTATTATACCTTCCAGTCATTTAATTGTGGTACGAAGTGGGTTCTTATATCTGGTTGGTAAGCTCAGATTTGGGAAGACTGGTTGGTGGCCTAGCTGTTGTGATTAAGGTGGGTTCATGGTAAGGTGTCGAATTGAGTATAGTCGGTGGGCCCCCTCCTGCGTGATGAGTTGGGATCGTGTGTTTCGTCTGAGGTTTCCATTATGTGGGGTGTAGATATTATCATTTCAGAGCAAATGGGGAAGTTGTTTGACTATTGCAAGGATGGGTAAGTGCTTGGGAAAGTCTTCGGAGTGTCCTAATGACCAGTATTGCATGAGTTTTTGAAGTATTCAGCTAAATAGTCGTGTGGGATTAGGGCATGTTATGAAGATGTGGTACTTTGGATTACCGACGAAGTAATTTATGGATTCACGCTAAGTGGGGGAGTCTACTAATGACGATCGAATTGTAGGATCATGCATTGTATCAGTGTCCAGGCTGAGGGATTGCTTGGTTGTTTCTTCGAATAGTCATGTGCTGGTGAAGTGCGGGTGCTCGATGTGTATTATTTGTGTATTGAAGATCAGAGTAAGGTTAGTGATTATCGAGAAGGTTCTGACGAGTTGTAGGTCTTATGTAGCATTTAAGGACATCTGAATTGGTGTACGGGTAGGGTTGAGATCGGTAGTGAATCGTGATCAGAAATGCGGTATTTCTTTGTCAAGAAAGATTTTACATGCCAATGTTGGAGATATGAAAGAAATGGCTTCGTGTTCCCGGGGAGTTCCTTCAGGGCGATTATATTGGATTGAGTTACTATCGGGTTGGAAATATGGGTGATTTGGTTGTGTTAGAGGCGATTAGTCCTGATGACTCGATCATATATTAATGAGACCGAAGAATACATCATGGTTATGACCACAGCTGGAGTGGCTGTTTGCTACAGGTATATAAGCTATATTGTGTGTGGTGATGTCCTCCTAGATTGAGTTAAATGCAAGGTTCGCGATTGATGAGATGTTCAATTTGTTCATGGTTAAGAGTTGATTATGGAATTTTCGTAGTGTTTCGAGTTAGCATGTTAGAGGCGATGCACCGTGTGGGGTTGAAAAGTTTCATGTACAGGGTTGTGTTTTAGTTTTGGAGGGAAGGATAGGAGCTTTTGCTGACACGGACGATTTCGGGTGTTAAGATTATGCTAGAACTATTTGTTTTCATCAGAGGAGAGTTAGCCTGCTGCAGATGCATTGTGTTTTGACTTGTGGTTATTTTTTTATAAAATGATGGAGTATGAATGACGTATCATCCATTTGAGTAGCGGTGTTGAGATCGGGTATGGAAATTGTGGTATACATGAGGTCCATAGACAGGATGTTCTCGTTGGCAGACTATTCCTTGATTGCGAATTATGAAGGAATGTAGAGGATTGGGTGATTGATGGTATGTGTTATGGAAAGGTTGATATGGGATGTTGGAAGCTTATTTACCTGTTCGGGAATTATCTGAATCTTGTTTGGGGATTATTTGTGAGCCTAATGAGATGTGTATTCTGTACCGGATCAGATTTGATTGCTCATGCGCAGCTGTTACCACAAGTGTATCATCGGGCGGAATAGATATTATTCGCACCTTGGTCTATGTTATATTTTTCTCTTTTATGCTATGATGGCTTGTGAGGGTTACATGGTTCTTTGCACGCATATTGTAATTTAGTTTAGGCCTTATGGTGTTATGGGAGAGATGGCCTTCGTGATGTTGACTTGTTTATTGCACCATAGTTGTGCTGGTCTTCCTCAGTATTGTGTAGACCTAATCATTTACCACATATATATTTTGTGCACTCTATTGTGCTGGTTGTTGACGCACATGTGATCAGTGAGCCCGAGTATTATGGCTCGATGGGTACCCTATGTGGATTGATATGATGGGATCGGGTTGCACGCTGAAATGGTACTGTGATGAAATGTAACTCTTTATGCTTATTTCGTGTATTTTGCTTTCACCTTGTTGAAAATAGTTCATAGGAAAATGTTAAAATTACCCTACCTGCTTAACATTAGTAGCCTTCTTATTTAACTTTCTTACTATTATCTGGCATGTCTAAATTATTACTTGTTGAGTGTGTGGAACCGCATTGTGTGGGGCTCCATATATATTTTCGGGTTGAGACTTGTCGGTAGGGCTACTTGTATTGGATGAGATGAGGTTTCTGGACCTGAGATTTACACTAGCGTATTGGGATAAGGAATGTTTGGAAGAATGATACTATATTTCTGCTGGGGATTTGGACAATGACGCTAGTCAGACGAGTGAGCTTCTTGGCTTATTGATCAGATGAGTGGTTAAGAGATACTGCGTATTTCTTTCATCATTGGCAATGTATGAAGGTTTTGAATGAGGTTATAATCGATACAAGGTTTACTACCGGTACCGGATTTGTTTTTGGGCAGCCATGGTGGTTAGGA
Organism: Nicotiana knightiana; assembly: GCA_005239525.1. NCBI lineage: Eukaryota > Viridiplantae > Streptophyta > Magnoliopsida > Solanales > Solanaceae > Nicotiana > Nicotiana knightiana. The sequence goes on along the minus strand of ML369651.1, from coordinate 125,908 downwards.
GTTATTGTTGTGAGTATCTAAGTGATGGGGTATATCATGTGATTACATATTGTGGTTATGGTTATGACTTAATACAACTTTTTTAGACTTACAAAGTGTGTAGATGAGAGATTCGGGCCTTGTAATGAATTCTGGATGTTGGAGATTAGGTTCTAAGGTTTAAGGACCAAGGTTGAAGTAAGGATCTCTAGTTATGTTATGTTGGCAGGTTTATATAGAGCGGGGTGACGTGGGATCACCCTGGTATGTACATGGTAAGGTTACACCGTGATTTGATAGCTTTGGACGACCCCTGGCATGTTCGAGGACCAACGTACGTTTAAGTGGGGGGAGGATGGAACGACCCGCTTGACCATTTTGAGCATTTGCATTTCGCTCAGTAGTTTGAGGGAACGAGTATCCCCGCATGATGTATTATGAATTGTATGAAACATTGGTTTTGGTTTTCAAGTTATTCGAAATCGATTTGGAAGAATGAACTTCAAGATTGAAGCTTTAAGTTGGAAGAGTTGACCAAGTTTGACTTTTTAGCATTTGATCTCGGATTGGAGTTTTGATGGCTCTGTTAGGTTCGGATGGTGATTCTGGACTCGGACGTATGCCCGGACTTTCATTTGGATATTTCTAGAAGGATTCGACACTAATTGGTGAAAGTTGGAAATTTAAAGATTTGAAAAGTTCATAAGCTTGACCGGAAGTTGACTTTGAGGATATCATATGTAGATTGTAGTTTTGAGGATTGGAATAGCTTCGATATGTCATATGGAACTTGCCTTCAAAATTTGACGTCATTTGGAATTGATTTGATATGGTTCGGACCCTTAGTTGCGATTCTAGAAGTTCTTGAAGTTTATTGTGATCTTCATGCATTTTGGCATCCGATTCGTACTTTAGAGGTTATTTTGATATTTTGATCGCGCGAGCGAGTTCGTGTTGTATTTTTGGACTGGTGTGGGCAGTTGGTTTGGAGCCTTGAGGGCTCGGGTGAGTTTCAGATAGGTTTCGGAATGATTTTTATGACTTTTGAGTGTTTGTACTGGTGTCATCGCATTTGCGATGTTTTAATCGCAAATGCGACTATCGCAATTGCGAAGTGGCCCTCACATTTGCGAAACTGGGCTGCTGGGGAGAAATTCTCATTTGCGAAGAAATCCCTTACATTTGCGAAGAGTGGTTGTTCGCTTTTGCAAGGATTCCTGCCGCTTTTGCGAGGCAAATGTCTGCATATAGTTGGGTAATTTTGAGACTTAGCTTCATTTTGTTATATTTTCGACCCTAGTTTTGATGGGTGGCGATTTTGTGGAGGGATTTTCATACTAAACCATTGGGCAAGTACTTCTAATCAATATTCGATTATATTTTGTGATTACACATTAGATTTAACATGAAATTCATCAGAATCTAAGGAAAAATTTGGGGATTTCGTCAAAGTTTTGAAAAATGAAAATTTGGAATTTAAGAGTCGAATAAGACTTGAATTTTAAAACAAAACACGTATATGAACTTGTGGGGCTATGGGTAGTCAAGACCCACCCTTGGACCCGGGTTTTAACCGGACAAACCCAGGGTTGACTTTTGTTGACTTTTTAGAAATTGTATAAAGATCATAGCTTTATTAATTGAAATTGTTTTCTATTGCATTGTGTGATGTATTTAACTCATCTTTAGCTATATTGATCCGAGCGGAGGTGAATTTGTAAAGGAAAAAGCTAAATTGAGTATCTAGCTAACCGAATCGAGGTAAGTGTCTTGTCTAACTTTGTTGAGGGAATTTTTCCTACTATTTGACATTATTTGCTACATAGGGTGATACTATATGAGGTGACGATCATATATGCATGTGTCAGGGTTAATCAGGCTCGCGGGTAGATTATGCTATGAATTGTGCCTTGTAGAATTATGTGACATTCTTACTTCATGTCTTACTTGACTTATAGATATAAAAATATAGAATTAAATGTTAGAAACCAAGATTTAGTTTATTAAAACTTGATTAAAATTTGACGAAATTCTTAGAAACATTGATGTGTCTAATTCGGTCATCATTATGCTTAATCATTAATACATTGCTACAGCCGATATTCTTGAGATATTAGATTCTATACTCGAGTTGTAGATCACTCTTGATATTTGTTGAAATACTTGAATAATAAGGTTCTTGAGGGTTTATTGAACTATTGTTGGCTTGAAAGTTGTGATTGGGGTTCATTTGAAATATTTGTTTAAACACTCTCCTTGACGTTATTTATGCTTCCTACCTTGTTTGTCATTGATATACATATTCTTGGTAAGGAAGAGCGTAAATCACGAAGGGTGATGTCGTGTCATTGTATATATATTATCATGTGAGGGAAAGTGTAACGCACAAAGGGTGATGCCGTGCCATTGTATATATATTATCATGTGAGGGAGAGTGTAAATCATGAAAGGTGATGCCGTGCCATTTCATATATTTTATCATGTGAAGAGAAGTGTAAAGCACGAAGGGTGATGCCGTGCCATTTCATTTGAGTTTAAATCACAAAGGATGATGCCTTGCCATGTCATGTGAGTGTAAAGCACGAAGGGTGATGCCGTGACATTTCATTTGAGAGTAAAAGCACGAAGGTTGATTCCATGTCATTTCATTTATATTATCATGATTTTATATTATCACGAGTTCATAGCACTATGGGTGTTTCCATGTAGGCGAGGGTGAGGGACATGCATTATGTTGTGATATCTTTTCCTCATGTATACGTTCTAGCCTTTACATTGAGTTGTTATTGTCGTACTTATGGTTCTTATGTGACTTGTCGCAATTGCCCTGTCCTTGTTCTCTATCTCAACTATTGTTGTGTGTTTCCCATGCCTTCTACTTGCTTAACTTGCAAATACCATGCCTACTTCCTTCTTTTACAATACATACATTTTGTATCTATTTTGTTGCACTTTAATACAAGCCTTCTACCATGTTAGTCATTCATGCCTCTACTTGTTAAGTTATAAAGATCATGTGTTCCCTTCTTATTTGTTATATTTATATCTAGGCCTCCACCGTTCTAGTTAGTTGAAGTTTATATTCCTTTTCTTCCTAATTGTTGTCATTACTCCTATGCATTGCCCCTAGTCTATTACTATTGACCATGTGTATATACCCTCGTTCATTATTTCTACTTGCATATTTCCTACTTTGTCATTACTGTTATTGGCATTTCTGCCATCCGGTTGCTATTGTTATACCCATATTTGGTGAGGATGAGATAAATTCGCGAAGGGTGTTGCCGTGTAACTGACTTGATATCTGAGTACATTCCTCACGGCTCACGCTCTGAAAGTTATGGAGTGAATATCGTGGCTTATTCATTTTCGCTCTAAGGAAAATATTGGTCGGGGTATTGGAAAATGTTAAATTGTTATCTTTTCTAGTACTCAGTTATTGCTTTGCATGTTCGTTTCGTGTACTCTTTTCTGTTATATTGTAGTATAGTCATACTGCTAGTTTATGGTACATTTTTTATCAGTGAGTATCTTTTAACTAAAAATCCCCGTCACTACTTTGACGAGGTTAGACAAGATACTTACTGGGTACATGGCGTCGGTTGTACTCATACTACAGTTCTGCACCTTGCGTGCAGATTTTTAGAGCGGAGCTGCTGGTGATGTCGGGAGATGACTCTGAAGATGTTCGTGGATTCCAGATATAGCTTCCACTTGTCCTTGGTAGCTTTAGATTTTGCTAATCTATTTATGTAACTTTCAAACAGATCGTGTAATTATTTGTACCAGCTTTGTAAATTCTAAGTCTTATAAGCTCATGATTCGTACTACCAGCCCTTGGGTTAATATATAAATGTTTAGATAATTCTTCACTGTTTTCCTATAAATCTCATTTAGATTGTATTGACTGTTAGTTGGCTTACCTAGCGGGTCGAGTTAGGTTCCATCACGATGGTAAATTTTGGGTCGTGACAATTGTCTATCAAAAACATAAAGAAATAAGGAAAAACAGGGTAAAAGGGGATTCCGAGGCCTACAGACGCAGGAAGGTGTACCTTGAAGTCTCTATAGCAGCATCACATCGCACTAATACCAAGGCTGATAGGATGTACCTAGATCTGCAAAAAAACATGTGCAGAAGCGTAGTATGAATACACCACAACGGTACCCAGTAAGTGCCAAGCCTGACCTCGGTAGAGTAGTGACGAGTTCAGGTCAAGGCCCTACTGGAGAAAATAAGAAACAAGACAGAAAATATAATGACGTAATGAAATAACAATGAAGTGAAACAGTAAAGCATTTATGTAAAGTAAAAACACGGGATCAAGGAAGCTAATAAAATCACGAAAGAAAAACAAGGATTTTACATGTTAAGGAAACAACAACCGATATAGAAATTAGAGAAGGTCAACAGGAGCACTCTCGAGGTACCGCCTCGTAGTCCCAAATCATAAAATAACTCACTTTCCTTATATCATCGCGGGGGCCTTTACATTTAGTTTTGAAAGTCATTTTCCCGAAATAGCACCCCGCATTTTAGCCTACCTTATCACACCGCATGACTTCTAGTAGTTCCCCTACTAGCCACGCGTATCAAGCCCACCTTATCTAACCGCATGCATTTCAACACCCAGACATTATACCACCGCATGCATATCAATAATCACAACGGCACGGTAGAAACCTCGTGCAACAATAACAACAGCACAGCATAAACCTCGTGCAAACAATCACCTCAACAATAACAGGAAAACCAAAACAACAACTAAGTAAATGATATTTCACAACTTACACCTTGCCTCAAAAGAACCACGGCCTTGAAATTTAACACCAAACTCAACAACAAGATATTTCAAGGATAGCAATTTCAAGTAACGAGTTTCACAGTTATGTAATGAATACGGAAATCAAGAAAAGCAAGTAATTCAACTAAACATGTGATAAAAGTTTCAAATAAGAGATAAGACATGTAGACATGTGAAATTAGGTTAAACATGATGACTATAACGTGCTAAAGTAACTCAATTAAGGCATGAAAAAAAACTACGTAGCAAAAATTGGAATTTCAACATTTAGCCCGTGTACGCACTCGTTGTCACGACCCAAAATCCTAACTTAGGTCGTGATGGCGCCCAACAGCAGGGTCAGGCAAGCCAACACTCAATTTACTAAGGGTTCTTTCATATTTGATTAAACATTTCAACATATACCAAGTTTTAAAGTTTGAAACATAAATCGAAAATGATAATTAACCAGTTTTAATCAAAAGCGGTCATAAGGAGGCGTGAGCAAATATATATACAGACCTGTAATCCATAACAACTACCACGTGTGTGCCAGGAACTAGTGTCACAAGTCCTACGGGCATACTAACAGAATATACAAAAGATATAATATATAGTCCCACTGTCTGAAAGAAATAGACGGGAAATAAGCAAAAGAAACTCCATGGTGCTGCCGAGGATCGTCAGGAGAAGCAGCTCACCGTGAAGTCAGGTCCAACTATAATCATAATCGAGCTCCGGTCTGATAACCAGATGCACCAGCCTCAGAACCTGTACAATTAAGTACAGAAGCGTAGCATGAGTATATAAATAAATATGTACCCAGTGAGTATCCCGTCTAATCTCGAAAAAGTAGTGATGAGAGGTCGACTTGGCACTCACTAAGGTCCAACAATATAATTTAAGAAAATATGATGAAAGTGGTAGGCATGCAAAGGTAGTAAAGCAACAAATATAAAAGGCACTGAGATCCAAATAAATACTGGAAGAAAAATAAACAATCACTACTTCATTTTCCCCCAAATATCTGTCAAATCAATATCTATGAAATCAATAATAATTTATCATGCGCATACAGGATAAGGAAAACCGGCCTGAGCCATAAAAGTAATCATATATGTGCACTGCCAAGGGTCGAACGGCCCGAACCATAAGTGAATCTTTGCCATAAATAGTCATATTTGTGCACTGCCGAGGGTCGAACGGCCTGAATCATAAGTGCATCTTTCAATCCGCTGTGGCGTATGGCCCGCTCCCATGAGAGTGGAGAAAATCACACTCCGCTCGCGGAATGTAAATTGCGAAGCGGTCACATGCACACACAATATTCTTTTAAAATTACTTTCCATAATCAACTCCTTCCAATTATCAAATTCCATAATCTCAGGGAAACAATGCTACATATCACATGAATTCATAACATATAATTCATTACGAGGAAGAACACAAGGCATGATGTGGGCCTAACTACCCGGACATAATAATAATAGCCTCTACGTACACACTCTCATCACTTTGTACGTACGTAGCCCCCACAAACATCACACATAGCACTCAAATCACCTATGGGGACAATTCCCTCTTTACGAGGTTAGAAAGGAGACTCACCTCACGTCGAACCTACTCCCCGAGTCAAGAATTCGCCCAAAACTCCCAACTCGTCACCCAAGGACTCCAAACTAGCCAAATGTTACATAAATGCATCAATATATGATCAAAATTATGGAATTTCCCTATTTAATTAACCAATTTATCCTACTTTGAAATATCTCAAAATACACCCCCAGGCCCACGTGCTCGGATTCTGGAAATTTTCGAAGGAAACAATTACCCATAACCTAAGGATCATTAATATATAGTTTTTGTGTGATTTCATGGCAAATTCCTTGGTAATTCTCCCAATTTCTATAAAACCTAGGTTTTTACTCTAACCCTTGAATTTCCACTAATTAATGAGTTAATCTACCTAAGAATCAAAGTATTCAACTTAAATTATAGTAGGAATCATTTACCTCTCAGTTGCTAGGTGAAATCTCCTCTTTGAAGGCTCCCAAAAATCGCCCCAAGTGAAGAAAAATGGCTAAAATGGGACTAAGTCCCGTTTAAAACTAACACTGCCCAGCTGCCCCTTGTGTGCGATCGCAGCAGGGGCGGTGCGACCGCGGAAGCCAACTTGTCAAGGTCTGTGCGATTGCAGGGGAAGGGGTGCGAACGCGGAGAAAAAAACTAGGCCAGGCCACAGATCACCCCTGTGCGAACACATACAAGACCATGCGATCGCACAGGATATTTCCCTACACCCTGCCAACTCCTTCTATGTGATCGCATTAATGCACCCGCGATCGCACTGAAGGAAACCAGTCAGTGAAAATCTGGTGTTTTGAATTTAACTCTGAGGGGTCCGAAACACACCCGAGCCCCTCGGGACCCCGTCCAAAGGCACTGGCAAGTCTGTATTCATGATACGGACTCGCTCAAATTTTCAGAACGTGAAAAAAAACAACGAAACTAAGAATTTGACCCCAAAACCAAATTGAATCAAACTTTTAACTTAAAGTTCTATAATTCGCTTTCAATGCGCCGAACTGACCTATACTACTCGGAATGATACCAAATTTTTCAAGCAATTCATAAATGACATAACGGAACTATTCTCGATCTCGAAATTCCGTTCGGACCTCGATAACACAAAAACACGTCCCAAACCTCAATTCTTAAACTTAAGGAATCATATTTCACTATTTGGCGTCGAAACACATCGGGTCATCCAAAACTCGTTCCGGACACACGCCCAAGTCCGAAATCATCATACGAAGCTAGCGGAACCGTCGAAACTCGATTCCGAGGTCGTTTACTCAAATTGTTGACCGAAGTCAAACTTGTCCTTAAAGGCCAACCTTAAGGAACCAAGTATTCCTATACCACTCTAAACGCTTCCGAATCCCGAACCACCAGTCCCCGCAAGTCATAAATCATAATAAACCGCTACGGGAAGTCTCATTTAGGGGAATGGGGTCCTGATACACAAAATGACCGGTCGGGTCGTTACATTCTCCACCTCTTAAACAAACATTCATCCTCAAACGGGTCTGGAATCATACCTGAAGTGTTGAATAAATGTGGATATCTGCTCCGCATGTCCTCCTCGGACTCCCAGGTCGCATCCTCGACTTGTTGGCCCCTCTAGTGGACCTTTATGGCAGAAACTCTCTTGGATCTCAACGGGCGATCCTGCCTGTCAATAATAGCAACTGGCTCCTCCTCGTAGCCCAACTTCTCATCCAACTGAATAGTGCTCAAGTCAACCACGTGAGAGAAGTCGGCGTGGTACCTCCGGAGCATGGATACATGAAAGACCGGATGAACTCCTGATAAACTGGGAGGTAAAGAAAGCTCATAAGCAACCCCTCCAACTCGCCTCAATACTTCGAAAGGACCTATAAACCTCGGGCTCAGCTTGCCCTTCTTCCCGAACCTCATAATACCCTTCATCGACGAGACTTTCAACAAAACCTTATCTCCCTCCGTAAATGATACATCACGCGCCTTTTGATCCACGTAGCTCTTCTGTTTGGACTATGTTGTGCGGAGCCTCTCCTGAATCAACTTCACTTTCTCTAGAGCATCTCTCACCAGGTCGGTGCCATATAACTTAGCCTCGCCAGGCTCAAACCACCCGATAGGAGAACGAAATCGCCTACCATACAAAGCCTCAAATAGGGCCATCTCGATGCTATACTGATAACTATTATTGTAAGCAAACTCGGCCAAAGGCAAGAACTGGTCCCACTGACCTTCGAAGTCAATCACACATGCCCGGAGCATGTCCTCCAATATCTGAACTGTACGCTCCGGCTGACCATCAGTCTGAGGGTGAAATGTTGTGCTGAGATCTATCTGGGTACCTATATCACTAAGCAATGCTCTCCAGAGGTGCGAGGTGAACTGAGGACCTCGATCTGATATAATGGACACCAGCACACCGTGCAACCGGACTATCTCCCGAATGTAGATCTGGGCCAACCTCTCAGAAGTATATGTAGTAGCCACTAGAATGAAATGCGCCGATTTGGTCAATCTATCCACGATGACCCAAACCGCGTCAACCTTTCGCAAAGTCTGAGGAAACCCAACCACGAAGTCTATAGTGATGCGCTCCCACTTCCACTCAGGAATAGGCATCTGTTGAAGTAGGCCTCCTGGCCTCTGGTGCTCATACTTAACCTGCTGGAAGTTAAGACACCTAGTCACATACTCCACAATGTCTCTCTTCATCTGCCTCCACCAATAATGTTGCTTCAAATCGCGATACATCTTCGTAGCACCAGGGTGAACATAATACCGAGAACTGTGTGCCTCCTCTAGAATCCTCCCTCTCAGGCCATCGACATTAGCAACACATAAACGGCACTGAAGTCTCAGAACACCATCTTCGCCAATAGTAACCTCCTTGGCACCACCCTGAACCACTATCTCCCGTAGCTCTGCCAAGTACGGATCATCAAACTGCCGATCCTTAATCTCTCCCAATAACGAAGACTGAGCAACCACATGTGCTAAAAATAGGCGAGGCTCTAAAAGGTCTAACCTCACCAGGAGATTAGCCAAGGACTGAATGTCCAAGGCTAGAGGTCTCTCCTCTACTGCAATATAAGCCAAGCTACTCATACTCTCTGCCTTCCTACTCAAGGCATCTACTACCACATTTGCCTTGCCCGGATGATAAAGAATAGTGATATCATAATCCTTCAACAACTCAAGCCATCTGCGCGGCCTCAAATTAAGATCCCTCTGCTTGAACAAGTGCTGCAAGCTGCGGTGGTCTGTATAAATCTCACAGGACACCCCATACAAGTAGTGCCTCCAAATCTTAAGATCATGAACAACCACCGCCAACTCCAAATCGTGCACAGGGTAATTCTTCTCATGAACCTTCAGCTGGCGCGAAGCATAAGCAATAACTCTCCCTTCTTGCATCAACACACACCCAAGCCAACGCGTGAAGCGTCGCAATATACTGTGTACATCCCAGAACCAGAAGGTAATCCCAGAATTGGTGCTGAAGTCAATGCCACCTTGAGCTTCTGAAAGCTCGCCTCACACTCATTAGACCATCGGAATGGGGCATTCTTCTGAGTCAATCTAGTCAATGGAGCTGCAATCGAAGAAAACCCCTCCACAAATCGGCGATAATAGCCTGCTAGGCCCAAAAAGCTCCTGATCTTTGTAGCTGAAGTAGGACGCGACCAACTCTGAACTGCCTCGATCTTTTGAGGATCAACCTTGATACCCTCTCCGGATACATCATGCCCCAAGAATGCTACGGAATCTAACCAGAACTCACACTTGGAGAACTTAGCATATAGCTTATGTTCCCGCAAAGTCTGGAGCACAACTCTCAAATGCTGCTCGTGCTCCCCCAGGCCACGTGTGTAAATCAAGATGTCATCAATAAATACAATGACAAAGGAATCAATATACAGCCTGAACACCCTATTCATCAAGTCCATGAATGCTACTGGGGCATTAGTCAAGCCAAAGGACATCACCAGGAACTCATAGTGGCCATATCTTGTACGGAAAGCAGTCTTCGGAACATCAGAGGCCCGAATCTTCAACTGATGATATCCCGATCTCAAATCAATCTTAGAAAACACCCTAGCACCTTGCAGTTGGTCAAACAAATCATCGATGCGCGGCAAGGATACTTGTTCTTAATGGTGACCTTGTTCAACTGGCAATAATCAATACACATCCGCATAGACCTATCCTTCTTCCGCACAAATAGGACTGGAGCACCCCACGGTGATACCCTCGGTCTGATAAACCCCTTAGCCAACAACTCCTCAAGCTGCCCCTTCAACTCTTTCAGAGCCATAGGGTACAGGGGAATGGAAATAGGCTGAGTGCCTGGAGCTACATCAATGCAGAAATTAACATTATGATCCGGAGGCATGCCCGGAAAGTCTGAAGTAAATACATCAGCAAACTCTCGAACAACTGGCACTGAATGAATCGTCGGAGACTCGGCGGTAGTGTCTTGCACATAAGCAAGATAGGCCAGACAACCCTTCTCGACCATATGTCGAGCCTTCATGAATGAAATAACCCGGCTGGCTGCACTAACTGAGGAACCTCTCCACTCCAGCTTAGGCAACTCGGGCATGGTTAAAGTAACTGTCTTGGCATGGAAATATATCACAGCATGATAAGGAAATAGCCAATCCATGCCTAGAATAACCTCAAAATCAACCATGTCGAGCAACAAAAGGTCTGCTCTGGTCTCCAACCCACAGAAGGTGATCACACAAGACCAATAGATCAGGTCTACCACCATAGAATCGCCCACAGGAGTGGACACATATATAGGAGAACCCAAGGACTCACGAGGAGCATCCAGAAAATGAGCAGATAATGCTGATACATATGAATAGGTGGATCCTGGATCAAATAATACTGAAGCCTCTCTACCACATACTGAGATAATACCTGTGATCATGGCGTCTGAGGCCAATGCATCTGATCTGGTCGGAATGGCATAAAATCTAGCAGGAGCACCGGAATACTGAGCTCCACCAGGGTGAAAAGGAGCTGACTGACCTCCCCCTGACTGGCCTCCACCTCTCGGACGATCCCTGCCGACCTGTCTTCCACCTCTAGGTGGCCGGACTACTAGTGCTGGACCCATCGGCTGATAACCCTACTGCACTGCCTTGCCTAGAAACCTGGGACAATGCCTCCTCATATGACCTAGCTCTCCACACTCGTAACAACTTCCAGGTACCATAGCCTGCCACCCCGAAGAAGAACCCTGAATGGTCGGAGAGCGATGTGAGCCCTCTAGCATAGCACTGAAGTAGGGGCTGGAAGATCTCGGATAACTGGAATAACCACTGGGTGAACTTTGAATTGCTGGAGGACGGTAGGAACTCTCTAGCATGGGCTGAAATGAGGCCTCGCTGGAACACCTCGAGGAGATGGTGAAGGTGCTGAATATGAAGGTCGGTTGGGCTGACCACCACCAAACTGACCTCTGCCCCTAGCTGGGGCACCTCTGAAATCTCCGGAGAATCTAGCGCTCTTATCCTGCTGCCCCTGCTCCCTGCTCCTCGATCGATACCCCTCGATCCTGCGAGCAATCTCTACCACGAGCTGATAAGGAGTACCCATCTCCACCTCTCGGGCCATGGTGGACCTAATAACTGAATGAAACCCAGCCACAAATCTCCGCACCCTCTCGGCATCAGTAGGCAGTATCATGAGTGCATGGCGAGACAACTATGAAAATCTAGCTCAAAGTCTGTCACTGACATCTATCCCTTCTCCAGCTGCTCAAACTAATACCGCAGCTCTTCCCTCTCAGATGGTGGGATATATCTGACTAGAAACATCTGAGTAAACTGCTCCCAAGTGACAGGAGGAGAATCTGCTGGCCTGCTGAGAATATAGGACTGCTACCACCTACGGGCTCTGCCCTCCAACCGGAAGGTAGTGAAATCCACTCCATGGAACTCTAGTATCCTCATGTTGTGCAGTCTGTCCCTACACCTGTCAATGAAATCCTATGCATCCTCGCCCCGCTCACCCCCAAAGACTGGAGGGTGCAATTGAATCCATTTGTCCAATAACTTCTGCTGATCGCCGTCCGCAGCTGGTCTGGGCTCAGGTGCTGCTGCAACAGGCTGGACCCCACCCACGGGCAGTGTCCATAAATCTCATCATACGGCCCATGACCTCCTAGAAGCCTGGCGCCGTCATGAAGTCCACTGGAGCAGGATCTGCTGGAGGCACCTCATCCTACTCCTCTATGATAGGATCCTCCGGTGGTGGTGCAACTGGAACATCTCTGGGACGCCCTCGTCCCCTACCTTAGGTCGGTGCCCTCCCCCGGCCTCTGCCACGGCCTCGGACAACAGGGGTAGCGGCCTCTCCCGGGTCTGGAACATTAGATGCACGCATCCTCACCATCTGTGAGAGAATAGAAGAATGAGATTTAGTAAACCATCGACTGCATGATAGAATAAAAATAAGGAGAGGTTTCCTAACACCCTATAGCCTCCCGAAGATAAGTATAGACGTCTCCATACCGATCGCAAGATTCTACTAGGTTTGCCCGTGACTTGTGAGGCCTGCGTGAACCTAGAGCTCTGATACCATGTTGTCACGACCCAAAATCCTATACCACTCTAAACGCTTCCGAATCACGAACCACCCATCCCCGCAAGTCATAAATCATAATAAATCGTTACGGGGAGTCTCATTTAGGGGAACGGGGTCCTGAAGCACAAAATGACCAGTCGGGGCATTACACTCGTCAACTCGCATACACGGCCTTCACATATCACAAATTATCACCACAATACCAAATTTTAAGAGAAATTTTCCCCACACAAGGTTAGGCAAGTCATTTACCTCAAACCACGCTCAATCAATCAATTAGAAGGCTTTTTCCTCTATTTTCCAAGTCTGAATGTCTCGAATCTAGCCAAAACAATTTCATACTAAAAATATAACTATAGAAAACTAATTTAAATAATGAAATTATGACTTTAGCAGGGAATTGAAAAATCACTCCAAAAATTTGACCAGGCCCACGTCCCGGAACCCTACAAAAATTATAAAATCGGAACACCCATTCGATATAGAGTCCAACCATACAAGAATTATCCAAATTCGACCTCATTTAGCCTTTCAAAACCCAAAAACTTGGTCTAATAACTTCTACACTTTTCCCAATTTTAAACACCAAAACCATAATTAAAAGGTGTAATTAGCAGTAGATTCAAGGGAATATATCAAACACGATTCAAGAATCCTTACCCAAATGCTACCTCTGAATCCCTAAATATCGCCTCAATCCAAGCTCTAAAAGTCCGAAAATGAAAATGAAATCAAACCCTCGATTTTTACCCTTTTTTGCCTAGTTATGTCGCACTTGCGACGTTACTGTGCATCTGCGACTCCTCACTTGCATAAATCATCGCAGGTGCAGATTTCACTTAAGTCCATGGAGTCCTCTTCGGCAAGCCAATGGTTGCAACAGTGTGTGCGGGCTTGCGACCACAATCGCTCTTGTGCATCTCTTCACCGCAGAAGCGAAGCCGCTTCTGCAGAACCTTTTCTGCACCTACGAGCCCTGGCATAGGCTTCCTTATCCACTTCTACTTTCTATCACTCACGCATGTGAGTCCGCACCTATGGCCAATCACTTCGTAGGTGCGATGACACCAGAACTAAAAGCTTCAACATTTTCACAAGTCCAAATTTTGTTCTGATATCAATCTTAATCACCCTCAAGGCCCCCGGGACCTCAACTAAATATGCCACCAAGTCCTAAAACATGATACAAACTTATTCTAGGCCTCAAATCACCTCAAACAACAACAAAAACACGAATCGCATCGCAATTCAAGCCTAATGAACTTATAGACTTTTAGTTTCTACATTCGATGACGAACCCTATCAAATCAAGTCTGATTAACCTCAAATTTTGCACACAAGTCATAATTGACATTACGGACCTATTGCAACTTCTAGAATCAGAATCTGACCCCGATATCAAAAAGTCCACTCCCAGTCAAACTTCCCAAAAATTCCACCAATTTCTAGATTTCGCCAAAACGCGCCTAAATGACCTACGTACCTCCAAATCAACATCTGAACATGCTCCTAAGACCAAAATCACCACACAGAGCTATTAGAACCATGAAAACTCCATTCCGGAGTCATCTTTACACAAGTCAAACTACGGTCAACTCCTATGACTTAAGTTTCCAATTTAGGGACTATGAGTCTCTTTTCACCCAAAACTCTCCTGAAACCAACACCAAGCGTCCCGGCAAGACACATAACCATAAAATGAAATAGAGGGAGTAATAAATAGGGGATCAGGGCTAATATTCTTAAAATGACTGGCCGGATCGTTACACCCAATTATAGTGAAAGTGCAATAACCATTTAGAATAATAAAGCACCGAGTGAGATAACGAGTTCTATCTTAAGAGGTACATAGCATAAAGCATGTTAATAATTCTTTTGTTTAAACCATTATGTTACCAACAACTCAACAGAATATGATATCGTGACTCCATGCAATTCACATTGACAATCAATTCACCAAGTTATAACGGAGGCACGTATTGGCATGTTAAAGAAACACAACAAATCACGTAGGGTGCATGACTCACAAAAGAAACCACAATCTTTCCAACACCAAGATAACAACAAATAACCAAACACAATCAAAATGCGAATGAATGATTGAAGGAAGAACAATGACTGTTCGTATCAACAAGTTGTTTCAACATGGAATGTACAATGAAAATCACAACTGAGGTACCGCCTTGTATTCATATTTCAAAATTTGAATCAAAATATTTCCTTGTATCACCGCCTGAGCCTTACATTTAGTTTTGAAAATCATTTTTCCTGAAATAGCTACACTCGTTTTAGACCACATTATCTCACCGCGTGGCTTCAAGTAGTTCCCCTACTAGTAACACTTGTATCAAGCCCACCTTATCTTACCGCATGTGTATCAACCCCTAACCTTATACCACTTCATGCGTATCAATATCACAACACAATTACAACTCGCATCACAAGTGCCCATATGCCACAACTTTCCACAAAGTCAACAACATCAATATTTCAACAACAAATAGCTCATGTCTCAACCATAATGTACAAGAATAAAAAAATGAATCAGAATGCTCAACAAGAAAATGTGTCTCCGCAATTAACAACTTTGCCTCAATGTAATAAACGCTATTACAATTTCAAAACCAATAACTCAACAAGATGATATTCCACGAAATAACAATTTCAATTAAAAGTGATTCAACAATTAATAGGTAACAAGACAATAAGGATGGAAATAACTTCAACTAAAGCTTATATGAGAGAAATAACAAGTAAGAGGTAAAACAAGTGCTAACAACAACAAATAGAGCATGTAAGAGTATATTAACAATGATAGATAAAACATGTTATAACAATTAAATTAAAGGCATGAAAATATTCTAGATAATCTAAAACAGTCAAATACCAAATATAGTTTGTATACCCACTCGTCACCGTGCACACGGCTTTCACATAACACAAATAGCACAATCAACCCAAATCCTAAGGGGTAGTTTCTCCCACACAAAGTTAGGCAAGATATTTACTCGACCAACTCAACCCTCTAAAATAGCTTTTCCCTTAAAATTCGCCTCCACACGGCCAAAATCTAACAAAAAATGACTCAATAACACCGAATAATGCAAGAAAAACTAATTACAATAAATAAAACTATGATCTTTACATTTTCCCCAAAAAGTCAACATCAGTCCCGCCTTGGATTCTGAATTCAAGCTTACCCGAGCGAAGCCCGAACCAATACAAGCTCAAATGAAAGAAAATTGACTCAATCGGAGTTCGATAGCTCAACCAATTGGCCAAAATATCACTCTTGGGTATTCATAACCCAAGAGTCCAACCTATACTAGTTGGGTCCCATATCTCCCGAAATGCTCCTCCAAAACTCGTCAAATTCAAATATGTTGTTCTTCTAATATAGGAGAACAAAACCCCAAAATGAATCGGGAAATAAACGCCTCTAACTCATTTTCAACTCTTAAATATCAAGACATAACTCTAGGTCTTGATTTAAAGGAGTTTTCAATTAAAATCATGGATTAAAGCTTAAACCAAGGGAATGAATCAAAAAAAAATACTTAGGTTATGGTTTAGACCTTACCCCCATGGAAGAAACTTGAAGAACATCCTTGAGTTCTCCCAATCCCAAACTCAAGATGAGAAAAACTCCAACAACATTAATAGCCAAAAATGCCCAGTTGTTCTGCCTCGTTTCATGTGCTAAACGATTCCGAAACTCGCTTTTTGATACCTCCAGTGGATTCCTCATGAAATTTCAGTCAAGTTAGGCTTTTTCAATCATTCCATTTGACCTTATAATGGAGGAGATATGCCGGTTTCATTATTTTGAAATAGTGCAGATTTTTAAATACGAATTCAGTGACAATTTCGTAATTAATCTGAAATATCTAGCAACCCAACTCTTAATAAAATGACCATAAATTCCTCATACGATATCGAAACTTGATAATTTCAGTTGCTAATTACGATACAGATGTAATATTTTAGTCGAAACATAAATCAAAGGTCGTTTTCTCAATATGGTAACCTTTATGCTTAAATCGACGCCGAAACCTATAACAATCACCATACAATCCAAACTTATCCAAAACTCATCGAAATTTAACCAAACTTTGTGGACACGTCTAAAATCATAATAAAAGCTTATTGGAATAATTAAAACCCAACTCCAAGTCTGTTTACCCAAAAGTCAAACATTGTTCATATCTTCCAACTTAAAACTTCTAAAACGAGAATTATTCTCCCAAATCAATCCCAAACCGCTCGAATATCGAAACCAACTATACACTCAAGTCATAATACATAATATAATGCTACTCAAAGACTCAAACTACTAAATGGAACGCTAAAGCTCAAAACGACCGATCGGATCGTTATAAAAGCATTTCGATCTTTTTTCGGAAGAAACAAGAGGGTAGCGCCTATAATTTGCAGATTAGGGTATACACCCGATAAATAAGTTGCTCCACAAGAATATTTTTGTCTTAAAAATAAATAATGAAAAACAGTAAGATAACATTAAGTATAATTTTTCAAAAAAATAATATTACTGGAAGAACATGATACACACAAAGAAGCATGTAAATAAGATTATTTTATAAACATGTAAATGCACTGTATATCCATACATTCAAGTCTATCCAAATTATACTATTTTTTTCTTGAATTAAAATTTTAATATTCAAGTACTTGAAGAAACTAAAAAACAAATTTAGGATAAAGTTGGCATTAAAAATATTTATAATATTTTTATTTTCTTCTTGAAATAGTAGATAATATTATTATATATGCCCGTCAACTGATAAATGTTGGTACAATAATATAAAAGCATATTAGTATGAATATATTTAATAGGTCAAAAAATTACCTGTTTTCATAGACATATATCCCTTGGAGAATATTTTGGCCGACCAATAAATATTGCTATGGTGCACAATTTCATTTGTTTATTACTAAATGTTAAATTAATTTTTTTAGGAATTTCACCGTTTAGATAATTTTGCAAACTTCGTGTTGATAGGTACAAATTTACATCCTACTTCCACATAACTTAGCAACAAAAATCATTAAAAAATATTTACATCTAATGCAATAAGAAATAATGCATTTCACAACCATATTAGCAAAATTAACCACATTAGTTCTAAACTAACTAATTTTATTATATTATTTATTTATACTATTCTAATATTGGCAATTGTCTTGAGCAATGCCAAGAGACTTATTATTAGGTTGTCACTTGGCTTACTCTGGATACTTAAAGAATAAATCATATAAATAACTATTTATGTAACGACCTGGTTGGTTATTTTGAGTGTATTAGCCTCGATCCCCTATTTATTTCCTTTTTTGTGTTATAATGTGGTTACGTGACTTACCGGGATGTTTGATTTAGGTTTCGGGTGAGTTTCGAAGTGAAATGGGATATATAGTCCCTAAACTAGATGTTTAAGTCGTAGGAGTTTACTGTAGTTTGACTTGTGTGAAGACGACTCTAGACTGGAGTTTTTGACGTTTTCAATAGCTCTGTATGATGATTTGAGTCTTAGGAGCGTGTCTAGATGTTGATTTAGAGGTCTGTAGGTCGTTTTGGGGTTAATTGGCGGAAGTTGGAAATTGGTGGTATTTCAAAAAGTTTTACTGGGAGTGGACTTTTGATATTAGGGTCGCATTTTGATTCTAGAAGTTGGAATAGGTCCGTAATGTCAATTATAACTTATGGAAAAAAATTAGGGTTAATCGGAATTGTTTTGGTATGAATCGGGTTTGGTTTTGGGATTCGAAAGTTCGTAAGTGCTTAGGCTTGAATCGATGTGTGATTCGTTATTTTAGCGTTGTTTGATGCAATTTGACGCTTCGAACGAGTTTTTATGATATTTTAGGACTTTCTGGTATGTTTGGTTGAGGTCTCGGGGGCCTCGGGTTTTATGCGGATCATGTTCAACGCATTTCGGTTCATTGTGGAGTTGCAGAAATTCTGGTTCTCCCAGTTCTAGTTTCCTCTTATACGATCGCTGAAGTGGGACCGTGATCGCGAAGCTCTGATACTTGGCAAGAAGTGGTTTGGAGTTATGCAATCGCAAGATGGGTTGTGCGATCGTGAAACTAGGTAGGTCAATGCATTGCGAATGTGTGGGTCGCGTTCGCGATAAATGAAAGGGAGGTTTGGGAGGTGAGTGCACTACCCTATGCGGTCACGTTTTGGTTCACGCGATCACGTAACCCTGGAAAGTTTCTCACCGTGTTCACGTGCGGTATTCCACATTCACATAGTAGGTTTTTGACATGTTGGTAACATTGTTCTTCGCGATCGCGCAGGAACTTTTGCGATCACGTAGTGTAAATAACTGGGCAGCAGACTTACAATGTCACGCCCCGAAATCCCACCATCGGCCCGTGATGGCGTCTAACGTTGAACCCGCTAGACAAGCCAACGTGTATAGATAAACTAGCATATTAACATCAATTTAACAGAATAAACTAAAACGGTTCACAATTTAACAACGAAAATAAATATGGTTTCAAGCTAAATAAGGACAACATAATACAACGACGCATAAGTTTTCCCAAAACCTGGAGTCACAAACTCACGAACTATCTATAAGAGTGCTAAATACAAGTCTGAAAGGAAATACATGAATGTCTCTGAAACTAGAGGAAAAATAAGACAGAAACGAAGACATAGGGATGGGAGAGACGCCAAGGCCCACGAATGCCAGCGGGTATACCTTGAAGCCTCTAGGATAAGCTGGAAGACACTCCTACTAATGATGTCCTCTGGGTCTGGCTGTGTAATCTGCACAACATACAGAAGTGCAGGTGTAGCATCAGTACAACCGACCCCATGTACTAAGTAAGTGCCGAGTCTAACCTCGGCAAAGTAGTGACGAGGCTAGGACACGACAACAAAATGTACCTGTGCAGTTCAATAGTATAGCAGAAACTAAACAAGAATACAATTACGGGGAGAACATGCTGAGGGTAAGAGATAGCAAATACTGAAATGACAGAAACGAAAACAACAGTCTAAAATATCTGAAAATAATAACGGGAATTGACACCACAGATTAAACAGTGAAAGATACGGCATGGCATGTCCCCTCGTGCATAATAATATAAACATGGCATGGAATGTCCCCTCGTGCATAAACAATATAAACATGGCATGGAATGTCCCCTCGTGCATAAACAATATAAACATGGCACGGAATGTTCCCTCGTGCATAAACAATATAAACATGGCACGGAATGTCCCCTCGTGCATAAAAAATATAAACATGGCACGGAATGTCCCCTCGTGCATAATAATACAAAATATGGCACGGCATTACCCTTCGTGCTTTAACACTCTTCCTCACCCAAACAGCAATCACAAACAAGGGCAAGGAAATAAATAGAATAAAAAAAATAGAAATTCCGGCAAGGGAACATCAACTAAACAATTAAATCCCGGCAAGGGAACATCAATTAAACAATTTAATCCCGGCAGGGGAACATCAATTAAACAATTTAATCCCGGCAATGGAACTATACAACGATGACCCGACAAGGGTATATTTTAGTAACTCTTTCTCTTTCTTTCACTTTTATTCCATAATTTACCCTATTACTTGAGCCAATGCTCCAAAGGATGTAATTATCTCATATATCTTCATCATTCGTTTTACAATTTGAGCCAATGCTCCAAAAGAGTTTAAAGATTACAACTCCCTTCACATGCTCTTTACAACATATGGAGATCATCAATTAAGCATGGAAATTACAACAAAAATCGGAATATTCGCAATATAAGACTCATGGTCATGCTAGACACCAGCGTATAGATACTCGTCACCATGCCTATACATCGTATTTGACAATTAGCAAATAGCAAATAATACTCAACTCCTATTCCCTCAAGCTAAGGTTAGACCAAACACTTACCTCGGGTCCAAAGTATAGCAATCAACCCTCTAACACCGCCTTTCCTTTAGAATTCAACTCCGGAATGGTATTATCTAGACATAATCAACTCAAGTATATCAATAAGGATTCAATGATTCAGTTACATAGCCTAATTATCCATTTCCTAGCATTCTTCCAAAATTATATAAATTCGACCCCGGGCCCGCTTGCTCGAATTCTTATAATTCTCGAAGGGAAAACTCAACCAAAGCCTAAGGATCATTAATATATGATTTTTACTTGATTTCATGTCCAATTCACAAAACAAAATCTTAAATGATCACAAGTTCTAGGTTACTACCCAATTTCTTGAATTTTTTGCACTAGTTTATGTAATTAATTAAGCTAGAATCCATGCATGAAGCTAATTTCTGGGTAGATTTCACTTACCTTAGAAGACCAGGTTGTTAGCCCTTAAAAATGGAGGAAAATCGACCAAGGAAGAAGAAGGAATTGAGAAAAATGGGTTTAAAACCCGTATTTAAAACACACTACCTGAACACTGATCTCGCACCTGCAGCTTAGGGGACCGCACCTGCGGAAATGGGCTAGGGAGTCTGGGCTCGCACCTACGGAGTGGAGACCGCACCTGCGGTCTTGCACCTGCGAGAAATGTTTCGCACCTGCGATGCTGGGGATCGCACCTGCGGTCTCGCACCTGCGATGTTGGGGACCGCACCTGCGGTCACACTCGAACAGGTGCACCAGCAGCTATGTTTGCTGGTTTTTAGCTCCGTTAGGTGCCCGGAAGGCACCTGGTCCCATCCGAGCCCTAGTCCAAATATACCAACGAGTCCCAAATCATAATACGGACTTGCTCGAGCTTTCGGAACACCCAAAACAATGCTAAAACTCGAAATCGAGGCAACTACAGATGAGGTTTTCAAGGCCTCGGAAGTACAGAATGGGTAATAAAATAGGTGATGACCCTTTGGGTCGTCACATACAAAATCGAGGGTTTATTTCATATTACACAATTTAGACTTTGAAAGCTCGGTTTAAGGCAAATTTTTGACGGATTTTCAGAGGGTTTGTTGGGGTAAGAGTTCTTAACTCGTTTTTGATTAAATTCCACTAATCTATCTTTGTTTCATCATTTAATTAGGGATTTGGGTTGAAAATTTTGAGGAAAAATAGAGGAAACTTCTTAGGCCGAATTTTGGGGATTTGAGCGGGATTTTAGTATCGAATTTGTGTAATTCTTGTATGGTCGGACTCGATATCGAATGGGTGTTCAGTTTTTGTAATTTTGGTCGGGTTCCGAGATGCGGGCCCAAGTTGACTTTTAGGCGATTTTTTGATTCTTTGATAAGATCATAATTTATTCGTTTAAATTAGTTTCATATAGTTATATTTATAGTATAAGATTATTTTGGCTAGATTCAAGTCGTTCAGAGTTTTAAAATCGAGGGAAAGGCCTTCTAGTTGATTGATTTAGCATGATTTGAGGAAAGTGACTTGTCTAACCTTGTGTGGGGAAAATTCCCCTAAGGATTTGGTATTGTGGTGATAATTTGTGATATGTGAAGGTCGTGTACTCAAGGTGAAGAGTGTGTATACGGGCTAAATGTTGAAATTTTGATGTTATCTATGTAGTTTCCTTTTATGCCTTAGTTGAGTTACTTTAGCATGTTATTTACATCATGTTTAGCCTAATTTCACATGTTTACCTGTCTTATCTCTTATTTGCAACTTGTACAACATGTTTAGTTGAATTATTTGCTTTCTTAATTCCGTATTCATTACTTAACTATGGGATTCTCTACTTGAAATTTCTATCCTTGAAATATCTTGATGTTGAGTTTGGCGTTGAGTTGCAAAGGCCATGGTTTCTGTTGAGCCAAGGTGTAAGTTATGAAATTTCATTTTATTTAGTATCTATGCTTTGGTTTTTGTGTTATTGTTGAGGTTATTGGTTGGTTGTTGCATGAGATTTATGTCGTGCTGTTGTTATTGTTTGCACGAGGTTTATGTTGTGCCGTTGTTACTATTTGCATGAGTTTTCTACCATGCCATTGTGATTATTGATACGCATGCGGAGGTATAAAGTCTGGGTGTTGATACGCATGCGGTGAGATAAGGTGGGCTTGATACGCGTTGCTAGTAGGGGAACTACAAGAATCCATGTTGTGTAAGGTGGGCTAAAACGCGGGATGCTATTTCGGGAAAATGATTTTCAAAACTAAATGTAAAAGATCCTATGGTGATGTTAGGAAAGTGAGTTATTTTTATGATTTGGGATACGAGGCGATACCTTGAGAGTGCCCATATTGACCTTCTCTATGTAACGACCCGGCCGGTCGTTCCATGAGATTTTTCTGCTTTATCATGTGTTTCTTAGCCTATTTATGTTGTGTTGGGTCGGTTGGGTCGAGTTCGGAGTGGTCGTGGTGATAACAGAGACACTTAGTCTCTTAAATTAACTTAATAGTTGAAAAAGTCAACTGGGAGTTGACTTATTGGTAAACAACCCCCAGAATGTGGATTTTATGGCTCGGATAGCTTTGTTAGGTGATTTGGGACTTAGGAGTGTGTTCGGAATGAAGTTTTAATGTCCGGTGTAGAATTAGGCTTGAATTAGCGAAAGTTAGCTTTTGGCAATTTCCGGTCGGCAGGGGAAAATAGGCTATTGGGGTCGGAATAGAATTCTGACAGTTAGAGAAGGTGTCATTTTAGATATGTGTGCAAATTTTCAGGTTAATCGGATGTGTTTTGGTTGGTTTCGGCATCATTGGCGAAATTTAGAAGTTTCAAAGTTTATAGGCTTGAATTTGATGTGACTTTAGTGTTTTTTCGTTGTTTTTAGTGTTTCGGAGGCTCGAATAAGTTCGAATGAGGTTATGGGATGTGTTGGTATGTTAGATAGGGGCCCCGAGGGGGATCGGGGTTGATATCGCAAAAATTTTAGTGTTAGCAAAAATTGCTGCTGGTGTGGCCGCACCTGCGGATGGGGAGTCGCAGGTGCGATGGCCGTAGGTGCGAAGATCATTGCGCAGGTGCGAGAAGAGGCCAGGCTGGAGGAGCCCGCAGGTGCGAGGTATGGGCCGCAACTGCGAAGCCGCAGGTGTGGGTGAGGCACCACAGGTGCGAGAATTGGACTGTTAGTGGGTTTTTGCAGGTGTGCACCTGGGACCGCAGGTGCGAAGAATGGTTCGCAGGTGCGGATTAACTGGACATAACGTATAAATAGGTGCCTCCGCGAAATTTTGGGCATTTCTTCCATTTTTGCATGCGGGTTTAGCTAGTTTGGGAGCAAATCGAAGGAAGAATTCGAGAGTCTTCAGTGGAGGTAAGTTTCCCGGATTAAAAACTCGTTTCTATGTTATTTTGTGACGGATTAGGCTTGGAATTTGAGGAATTAAAGTAGAAAAGTTGGGAAAAATAGGAGGAAAATTTGGAAAATTCTTTTGGTGATTTGAGTGGGAAATTGAGGTCGGTTTTTTTGTAAATTTGGTATGGGTAGACTCGTAAGGGAATGGGGATTCTAGTTTTGTGATTTTTATCGAATTCCGAGACGTGGGTCCGGGGCTCGGATTTGGCCGAATTTCGAGAATTGTGTTAAAATTTATATTTTTCGATTGGGTTTTGTTCCGTTAGCGTATATTGATGAAGTTAATCTAATTTTGGTTAGATTCGGAGCATTTGGGAGCCAATTCGAGGGGCAAGCGCATCGCGGAGTAGCTTTTGGGCTGCTTTGAGGTAAGTAACAAATGTAACTCTAAACCTGAGGGTATGACACCCCGTCAATTGATATTGTTTTGGTAAATGAGGTGACGCACATGCTAGGTGACGAGCGTGGGGCATGCACCAATAGGGATTGTGACCTGGTCCGTCCCGTAGAGACTATTAAGCCACGTATTTGATTTGAAATCCTGCGATATCCTGTATTTCAGAAGTTTATACTTTTTTGTGGGTTGTGACCCATGTTTGAGGCCTTATGTCGACCTGTTTAGACCCTCAGGGGTATTTTCCATGTTTGGGGCATTGTGCCGACCTGTTTAGACCCTCAGGGGTATTTTCTATTTTTTGGGGCCTTGTGCCGACCTGTTTAGACCCTCAGAGGTACTTTTACACTATTCTACCACTATCCTGATAGAACATCTGTGAACTCAGTCATGTTTACCACTTGTTGTTATTTTCACTGTTATCACACTGCTTTGAAACTCTGAGAAGTATTTTGGGCTGAGTCCCGTGAGTTGAGATGAATTGCCCGTGTGGCTTGTGAGGATGACAGAGTTAGGCCGAGAGCCGAGTATGTGATTAAAGTTAAGGATTGGGTTGCGCGCCACAGCAATATATATGTCAAGGCCGAGGGCAGAGTATGTGAGGATAGCTATGGGTCGGGTTGCACACCGCAGCAATATATATGTTATATATTATATATGGATCGGGTTGCACGCTGCAGCAATATATAGATTATATATAGTTCGGTTTGCACGCTGCAACAATATATATATTGTATATGGATCGGGTTGCATGCCGCAGCAATGTACATATTGGATCGGGCTGCACGCCACAGTAGATATAACGCTTGGGCTTAAGGATCCCCTCCAAGAGTCTGTACACCCCTAGTGAGCGCAGTCGACTATTATATGGAACGGGCTGCACGCCGCAGCATATGTTGTAAGGATCGGGATGCACACCGCATCAGTATATATGTATATATATTTATGTACATATATATATATATATATATATATATATATATATATATATATATATATATATGTGTGTACATATATGTGTTGGATCGGGCTGCCCGCCGCAGCAGTTGTGTGTATTCATGGTACTTGTTGAGTATGAGTGTTTAAGTGAGAGCATGAGATACTGACAGTGGAGTCACGAGTGACTGAGAGGCTTGCCCGAGAGGCTTTATTATGAGTGATATTGTGCCCAAGGGGCTTATGTTTTATGAAAATGTTGTTTTTTACACTGAGCCTCTGATAAATGTGGATAAATGTTTTTATACGAGATTTTTAAATGGAAACTGGAGTTTTATGAAATATTCGGAATTGTAGATTCCTGAATTGATTTATTCATTTCCACTATTATTCATTATATGGATTTACATGATTTATAAATGCTCATCACTACACTCAAGTTTTTAGTTACTTTGATTACTTACTGAGTTGGCGTACTCACGTTACTCCCTGCACCTCTGTGTGCAGATCCATGTACCGGATCATCTCACTAGTTGATTTTCGGACGTGCTTGGAGTTGTTCGAGGATCGAGGTAGCTGCTCAGCGTCCCCAGCTCACCTCTTTTCTTTTCATCAGTTCATAGTTTTGTCTTTTGTACTCCAGGCTTTGTAATAGCAAGTCACCTCATTGTACATTGTATTTATAGTCTTAGATGCTCATGACAGTTGACTCCAGGTTTTGGGGAAAAGTATAAATTGATCATCTCATGTTGTTTTTAAAATCTTCTAAATTTGGGTGATTATGAAATATTGTGATAGTCTGAAATTGTTGGCTAGCCAGTTCCATGATAGGCGCCATCATGGACGGCTTAGTATTTGGGGTCGTGACAAGTTAGTATCAGAGCCTAGGTTACATAGGACTCAACAGTCATGAGCAGGTTTAGTATAGTCTTGCGGATCAGTATGGAGACGTCTGTACTTATCTTCGAGAGGCTGCAGAACCCTTAGGAACAATCTCATTTTTCTTGAATTCTGTCGTGCCATTTGGTTGATTCTGGAAATATAAACTTCTGTTGTTTCATTATCTCACAGATGGTGAGGACTCGCGCTACCGATCAGGGCGATCAGCCACCAGCTAGACCAGCGAAGGGTCGAGGGCGTGGTAGAGGTAGGGGGACAGCCCGTGCGGCAGCCAGGGTAGTACCAGTTGATCCCCCTACTGTTCAGGAGCAGATCCTCGCCGCAGATACTCCAGCGGGACAGGCTCAGGCACCGGCAATGTCTATTGTTATTCCGGGTCTTCAAGAGACCTTGGCTCAGATCTTGACTGTGTGTACCACCCTTGCTCAGGCAGTTGCCGCTACTTCTCAGACCGGGGGAGGCAGTAAGACTCTAGTTGCCCGGACACCTGAGCAGGTTACTCAGGGCCATCAGACACGGGGGCGGTTCCAGCCCAGCCAGTTGCTCCAGTTCAGGACTTCGTGGTTCCAGCTATGCCGGATGATGAGCAGCGTAGGCTGGAGAGGTTTAGTAGACTTCACCCTCCGACATTCAATGGTACTGAGGGCGAGGATGCCCAGGGTTTTCTGGATAAGTGTCAGTGGATGCTTCGTACTGCCGGGGTTCTAGAGACCAGTGGGGTCTCGTTTGCTACTTTTTAGTTTTTTGGTGCTACTTTCACTTGGTGGGAGTCTTTTGAGAGGCGTAGGTCTGTTGGTTCAACACCCCTCACCTGGAAGCAATTCTCCTCTATCTTCTTGGAGAAGTATGTACCCCAGTCTCACAGGGAGGAGCAGCGCATGCATTTTGAGCAGCTGCGTCAGGGGGAGCTATCAGTGATGCAGTATGAGATGCGGTTTTTAGAGTTAGCTCGTCATGCCACCAAGTTGATCCCTACTGATAGGGAGAGGATTAGGAGGTTCGTGGATGGCCTCACTTATCAGCTCCGCCTTTTTATGACTCGGGAGAGAGTATCAGGTGCTACCTTCGAGTAGGTTGTTGATATTGCTCGCGATATTGAGTCGGTTCGCCGCCAGGAGCGGGTAGAGAGGGAGGCCAAGAGGCCTTATGGATTGGGTGGTTCTAGTGGTGCTCCTTCCAGGGGCAGATTCAGCATGGTAGAGGTCGTTCGTTCAGGCCTCCTCGGCCAGGCCGCCCAGCCTATAGTGGTGCATCTTCGAGGCATGGTCCCCGCGGTTCTCAGCCAGGCCATTCTTCATTCGGTGCCCTTCCAGCCCAGAGTGCAGCTCGAGCACCATCAGTTCAGGGTTCCTCTATGCATGGTTCTCCTAGTGGCCATTCTGGTGCCAGGGTTCTTTTCAATCCCCGTCTCCAGCTCCAGGGAGTTGTTATGAGCGTGGAGAGTTTGAGCATATGAGGAGGCAGTGTCCTCTTTTTCTTGGAGGCCCATCTCAGCTGAGGAGCCATCCTTCAACTTCAGCTCCAGTTATTTCACCACCTACCCAGGCAGCCAGGGGTGGTAGTCAGTCAGCTAGAGGCCGCCCTAGAAGGGGAGGTTGAGCAGGTGGAGGTCAGGCACGTATGTATGCATTTCCATCCAGGCCAGATGCTATGGCCTCTGATGCAGTGATTGCAGGTATTGTCTCAGTCGGTTGCCGAGATGCTTTGGCTTTATTTAAACCTAGTTCTACATATTCCTATGTTTCATCATATTTTGCCCATTTTCTGGATATACTCCGTGAGTCTTTAGTTACATCTATTCATGTGTCGACTCTGGTGGGAGATACTATTGTTTTTGGACCGTGTGTATCGGTCGTGTGTGATATCTATTGGGGCTCTGGAGACCCGAGTGGACCTACTGTTTACTCAGCATGGTCGATTTTGATGTAATATTGGGTATGGACTGGTTATCCTGATACGCTCAAATTACACTTTAATATAGTGTAAAGCGGTCGAAGTCAAATATAATAACCCAACAAGTTTGGGGTCGAATCCCACAGGGAATAGGCGTGAAAAGGTTACTTTGATAGTGTGATTCTTAACTCAAATCATATCTCTATTCTGTTAATGTAACAAGGATATGGGAGTTTATTAATAGTCAAATTATAATAATAACAATGATGATTAATTAAAGTTGTAATTAATATGATTAACTAAACCAAGGTTGTGTCCCCCTCAATGAAGTGTAATGCTAATGGGTATTAATATAATATATTTCTAATGGAAGGTCCTTTAGATATGCAAATGATTTCTAAATCACCACCCAATATTTTCCAATAGTTGGGTAGTATTTCCTCTTTATGATTTTCCCAAATATAAAAGAGTTGCAATGAAGAGTAATCACTTAATGCCAAATAAAACCCACGTATTCCTAAACGATTCTATTAAACAAGATTTAAACCCTTGAGTCTTTGATATTTACTCTTACCTATTCTAACCCACTTTTCCAAGATAAGAAAGAATTTATGGCACTTGTTAATGTTCGCAACCACTAACAATAAATGAAGAATGAAGAGCAAACAAATATCAATCAACCATTATATATATATATTCAATGTTAAATACCCAAAAACATAACACTCATTTAGGGTCCACAACCTTAGTATTTAAGACTAGCCACTCATACTAAATTATAAAAAGATAAAGAGTATTTAATGCCATGAATGCTTACAAAACACAATATCTTCACTTCTAACACTTCCAAAAGAGAGGAATATTCAAAGGGTATGTTGTATCTCTAAAACCAGACAAGCATGACCCACAAAATCCAAATTAATCTATTTATAGTGGGCCAAAAATCGGGGTCAAAATCAGACAAAAATACCCTTTCCGGTCAGCTATGCGACAGCATTCCTATCACAGAACAGGTATGCGGTTTGCATTCTTCGCAGGGTTATTGCATATGTAAAACCCTAGTTTTCAGCTTCCCATCGCATTGTAGATCTGCGGTCCGCATTGTTGATATGCGACCACAGAGTTGCATTGCATTCTCAAAGTGGGTTTCAGGTACTGGAGGTTCTGCGGTCAACTATGCGGCTCGCAGATGAGTTATGCGATCGCATAGTCGATTGCATTTTTTCTCTTGAAATTCACCAATCTTTCTGTTGATGTTTGCAATCCATCTGGGCCATCTTCGATCCGCAGATCAGGTCTGCGGTCCTTCCATGTGCCTTCTGTGATCGCATTTTGCTCTTTTCCTTATATTTTTAGCTTTTTGTTCTCTTTTGCATGTTCTTGAGTGTTTAAGCCTCATGCACTGCAAAACATCAAAATTCCATAAATATAAAAGGCAAAAGCTCTTGAAAACAAGCTATAATTTAATCAATTTGACATTAAATGTGCCGTAATTCTCCGGCACATCAACACCCCCAACTTAAACTCTTGATTGTCCTCAAGCAACAAAAACTACTCTATCCTAACCTAATCTCCAAATACAAGACCCGAAACATTAATGACCAAGGATAGTGTTAAGTGTCAGTCCCACAAGCATGCATTTTCATTTATTTACCCTTCATGAACAGTCACTGCTATTTACAAGGAACTAATCAACTAGTGAACTTTGAGCCTCGACCAATTTGAAAAAATGTTACTCTCAGCTAAGTGACTTGCATCCGACTTCAAGAACTCAACTATTGTCAAACTTCAGTTCATGTGCCCTTACTAGAAATAAAGAAGGTCCCAACTCACAATATTTACAATGACAACAACAAGGGACATATTTACCAAAACACTCACACTCACAGAGAATTTCAAGTGTTACAACACATCATACCATAGGCTTGCCCTTATTTTAATTCGTTGCTTTTTCAAGAACATTCGGTTGGAGATCCCATAAGGACTTTTTGGCTTGTAATGTAGGCTTAGGTAAAGGTTGGATAATCATTTCGGTAAGTGACTACCCCCTCCTTGAACACTACTCACATTTTCCTTTCTCGTTGCACTTTGTTTCTTTTTCACTCCACATAGCCTCTTTTGCATTTAGTTACCCACGTAGAACTACTTGAATTACCTCACTAAATCTATTCAAAGCTCCCATATTTATTTACAGACATGTCTCTTTTTCTTTTCTTTTTATCTTTATATATATATATATATATATATATATATATATATATATATATATATATATATATATATATATATATATCTTTTTTCTTTTTCTTTTTTTTTTGAATAATTTTCAAATGAATCTTTTGAGGTTTAAATTCTACGCTCACTGCATAACTCTACCAATCTCCACTTTGACACTAAACCCCCCAACTTCGGCTTTTTGCCTCATTCAAGGAGGGACTGGTTCAAAAGAGGGAATTATTTTACAAAAGGGAAAGGTTTGTAATGAGGTGACCAAAGAAAGGGTTCAAGGCTCAATTGGGGTAACTAGTGATAGTATCTATACAATGGTGGCTTGAAAGGCTAGCGGGGTTTCCAAATAACACAAAGAATGCCTAAGGTCATTTTTCCAACCAAACATAATTATCATCAGCATTGAAAGACCAATCGGGAAAGTCTAGATGACGGAAGTGAACACAAGAATTATTGATGCAAAATCTAACACACATGGCACATGATTGTTTTAGCTCATGAGTCAAGGCTTGACAACTTGCAGCTTTCATCATATTTACATGTATAGTTCTAAGTACACATAGCGTCAAAAAGCGAGCCTCAAGTTCACACAGTTGATTTCCTTTTCAACACAAAAAGATATCTTCTTTTTTTTTTAAAAGGAAGGGTGTAGATTATTTACAAACACACATGCTTGAGACTAGACACTTACACCACAATCGGACAATACATTTTGTCCCAGTGCCATGGTTCTACTATTACACACTTGGAAAAGAACCCGGCAAAGAAAAACCAAGGGGAATTCATTGCTAACAGTTGAGGGAGATCCTACATAAACTAACTACTTGTTTTTTTTTTATGAACAAGAGTTGAAGGTAATAAGATACTCTAATATCACAAAAAGGGTATGTACACTATTTTCTCGACAACTTGGAGATCAATCATAACAAAAAAAAACAAAGACACATATATCATAAAAACAAACAAGTACAATAGTTCGATGATTATCCAAGTTGTCACAAAAGATACTCCTATACAGCTACCTTGCCACCACCCCCAACTTAACAGCATGTATTGTCCCTAATGCATAAGAAATGTAAAATAGAGTAAGGGGCTCCCTAGGGCACGCTAAGCGCTACCGGAGTCCGTGGTCTGCTGGGTGGCAAAGGGGTCAACGACCGCCAATGGAACAGGATCAGCTGAGGTCACAGCAGGGGGATAGATGTCTACTGGCGGTGGAGGAGCTGCTAAAGACTCAGTTGGAGGGGTGGTTGCTGCGATAGGTGGGGTGTCCTCATGTCCCACAGCTGAAGCTGGAGCCTGAGAGCTGTTGGCTCCATCTGCTGAAGGTTGAGTGACTGATGTTGTAACCGGGGCGGCTCTGTCAACCATAGATCGCGCTATCGCAATCTGTATCTTCTCATCCTCTGCCTGCTCTGTAGCTGTGGTGACTGCAATCCCCTTACCCTTCTCCTGATGGCCTTCCTCATCATCTGACCCGAAATCAATATCCTCCTCGTCAGTCTCCTCATCCTCGGACGCTTAAGAATGTCCGGAATCCTCCCCAGAAGGTACATCAACTGGTGCAGGGGGAGATGGAGGCTAAGAGACTCTCACAGTTGGGGCTGCCTAGGCTGTCATCAGAGTAGAGAATTCGAAATCCAGTCTAGTGGCAGCAATGTCTGCCCCCTGCTCACCTTCCTTGGGCCGGAAGGAAGATAAATCAAACTCCAAATTTTGCATCTTGCTGAGCTCAGTCTTCAAAGTAGATACGTCAGTATGAAGCGCTGGTAGGTCCCTAACCTCACCCTGCTATATCTTCTCAATCATGGCCTCAAGTCCCTTTAGGCGACCCTCGTACGATACATGTTGCTCCTGTAGAGCAGTCACTGAAGACTGAATGGGGGTTAGGGCCTGCCGGATAAGTGTGGGAAGGTCTCTCAGGAGCTTGTCTACCTTAGCATTTGTGTGTTGAGCTAGGAGACCAAGCTGTGAAAGAACTGGCAGTGGATCAGCAGATGGAGCACTGACCCGAGGGTTAGGCTGAGGAGCAGGAGTGGATGTCTCTGCCATCTGAGGTGCTATGGGAGTCTGAGAGTGGGAGGGCTCTGCCTCAGCAAACATCTAAATCTGAATCTCTGGGGGGTAGCAGATTGCTTTGGCGCCGCATCACTAATGCGTGTGATGTCGATGTCCTTCTCATCTTGACCTTTCTTGTCGGAGGTAGGCAATAAAGGAACACGAGCCGTCCTACATAA
This sequence comes from Nicotiana knightiana, assembly GCA_005239525.1. Classification (NCBI taxonomy): domain Eukaryota; kingdom Viridiplantae; phylum Streptophyta; class Magnoliopsida; order Solanales; family Solanaceae; genus Nicotiana; species Nicotiana knightiana. The sequence goes on along the minus strand of ML369651.1, from coordinate 93,121 downwards.
GGCAGTGATCAAGCAGGGGAAAGGCAATGATGTTTGTTTCTGCCAGGTCCGGACTCCTATTTCCTGGAAGATGATGTCGCTGAGATCAATTGTATCCTTGTCATAATGTAAGAAATGAGAATGGCTTTCTCAATGCTTATCTCGGTTTCATTTCTGGTAGGGACCAAATGTGAAGTGATGAAGCTGAGCCAAAATCTCCCTTATCTCGTAAGATCCTCCTTGTAGATTTTATACTTGGGGTCAATCCAGGCTGGGGTCCCTCGGGCAATCACAGATGCAACCCAAGCACGTTCGCCATCTTTGTTTGCCAATTTAGCAACATCCTCGGCCGTTCTCGGGCGACCTGTTGAAATGTAATAAGCTTGGATGGCTTCCCGGTGGCATAGTACATCCTTTCCCCGAACCAGAACTTGCTCAGTGAATATCTTGTTGCGTTTGTGGTGAGCATTCCTGGAGGCCCCGTAGGAGGCATACAACTCCCTCACCATTGTTTCATTATACTCCCCAGGTATCTCAGTGAAGCATTCCCACTTTCTAGCCTTGATGTTTGCTAGAATGTGGGGATATCACTCTTGGAGGCCATTGAGACTCAACTGCTTCTCTGCTAGGATCTTCCACTTGTCAAGCCCCGTTCTGTACAGTTCTCTGGATTTAGGGAGTGGGAACTGGAGCTGGTAATTATCACTTTGCTTCCTCCTCACCTCATCCACTAGGTCAACCTCCGGCTCAGTGTCCCCCTCATCAGACTGGGAGGAACTTTCAACAACAGCTTGTGGAGGTGCTTGACGTGCTCGTTTGGTCGGAGGTGCTTGCCGGCTCGAGGAGGCCCTCTTAGAAGCTGAAGCTATAGATTTGTGAGTCATGACTGCACAGAGAAAATACGTGTAAGTGGAAGAGCGGGCAAAATAAAAGAGACTAAGAAAATAATTAATTAAAAAAATTCAACTATGCGACGGGGTATGCGATCGCATAACCACTATATGAACCCCAGACCCGTCGCAGAATTACTCATAGCTTGAAAGTATCAATAATGCGATCACATATCCACTATGCGTTTTGCATAGTCATCGCAAATTTGAGTGAAAAAATGTAATGCTATTACGCGATCGCATATTCCACGGCCGAGGTGAGTCTGCGATCGCAGACTTTGTCGCAAAATAGGGGCTGGATTGGAGAGCTCACTGTGCAGATATGCGATAAATGCGGTCCGCATTTCAACTATGCGATCGTAGATGCGTCGCATTATTCTTTCTTCCTCACTCGACCTAGGGCTTAGTCTGCGACGCAAATGCGGGGCGCATAACCAAAATGCGGATCGTAGAACCTATCGTTTTTAAGCTAATTCAACCCTAACAATGCGTTTTTCTTTTCCCTACCTACCACGCTTGTTTTCAGTCGAAATTTCTTATTTCCCTTCTCCCCTTTGCGACAAACTTAGACTCAGAAGTGAAAATGAAAAGAGAAAAACAAAAATGAAAAATTTAACCCGTAAAATAGAGTTCAACCTTGAATGAGTAATGTAGAAGAGGGAAGGAAACATACCAGATGAAAGGGGAATTCACTTGAAGGTTTGTACAACTATGAATCTTGAATCCTTAACAACGATTGTAACCCAGAAGTGGTGAATTTAATCGACCGTTACACTTTTTGTTCTTCCCGTTTTTCTCTATTCGTGTTTCTCCCTGTGTGTTTTTCTCTTTTCTTCTCTTTTTTTTCTTGGTTTTGTTATTTGTTTGTCAATTAAATGAGAGGAATGCGGGGAAAAGGTTATAAGACTTACCTGGGGAGTCTGCGATGAGTAAGTGACCACATAATGTGGTATGCGACCCCATATCCATTATGTGGCACTGTATTGATGAAGCTTAGAACACTCCAAAATGCGGCGCACTATGTGATCGCGAAGACGGAATGCGGTTCGCATAGTGCACCATCTTACCGCATTTTGCCAACTCAAATTTTCCAAGCACACTGCCTTCGTCTGCGACAGCAATGCGAGCCGAATAGAGGAAATGCGATCGCATATGCGTCGCAGACTTGCCAAATTTTTCTGCTTCACTTTTGCCAAATTTAAATCCACCTGCACTCTCATACACCCGTTAAGTTTCTCAAAGTACCTTATTTATTCAAAAACAAAAATGAGAAAAGAAGGAAAAAACAAAAGAGTGTTACCACACATGGGTTTCCAACCATGAAGCGCTTGATTTAACGTCGCGGCATGACAAAGTTGGTGTTCTCTTGAAGTCATTCATCAGTGAGACAAGGACCATCCTTAAGAGCCAACTGCTCTACAACATGCCTCTCGCCATTTGTGCCCAAATAGTGTTTGATGCGTTGGCCATTTACTTTGAACGTCCGAAGTCCGTCCTCAATTGCTAGTTCCACAGCGCCAAAGGGAGAGACATTTACCACTTTGAAAGGACCGGACCATTTTGATTTGAGCTTGCCCAGAAACAGTTTGAGTCTTGAGTTGAAAAGCAACACCAAGTCCCCGGACTTGAACTCCCTTTTCAAAACCTTCTTGTCATGGACAAATTTCATTATTTCCTTATACACAGCTGCACTTTCATAAGCATGGAAATGGAATTCCTCCATTTCGTTGAGTTGAGTTAGCCTCAAGTTTGCAGCTTCAGCCCAGTCCAAGTTCAACTTCTTCAGAGCCCACATGGCCTTGTGCTCCAGTTCCACAGGTAGATGACAAGCCTTACCGAACACTAATCGGTAGGGAGAAGTACCAATGGGAGTTTAGTACGCCGTGTGGTATGCCCACAATGCGTCATCCAGCTTCCTTGACCAGTCGGTCCTGTTTGCATTCACGGTCTTTGCTAGAATGTTCTTGATTTCCCGATTGGAGACTTCTAGTTGGCCACTTGATTGGGGATGATAAGGAGTGGCTACCTTGTGCTTGACACCGTATTTCTCTAGCAGCCCAGTGAAAACCTTGCTGCAAAAATGAGAACCACCATCACTAAGAATGGCTCTAGGAGTGCCAAACCTCGTGAATATGTTCTTCTTTAAGAACGCAGTTACACTTCTTGCCTCATTGTTTGGCAAGGCAATAGCTTCCACCCATTTGGATATGTAGTCCACAGCTACTAGAATATACTTCTTACCATAGGAACTCACAAAAGGCCCCATAAAATCAATGCCCCAAACATCAAAAATTTCAACCTCCGTCACAAAGTTCATAGGCATTTCATGTCTCTTGGAGATTGATCCCTGTCTCTGGCATTGGTCACAGGATTTGACCATTTCGTTGGCATAATGATAGAGGGACGGCCAATAATAACCACATTCAAGCACTTTTGCTGCCATCCGATTACCTCCGTGATGACCACCCACCGGTGAGTCGTGGCATGCTTTCAGAATTTGCATCACTTCTTCCTCCAGAACACACCTTCTAATAATGTTGTCCGCACAGATACGGAACAAGAATGACTCCTCCCAATAATATTTTTGACACTCTTTTAAGAACTTCTTCTTTTGGTATGCTTCGAAATCATCTGGGATTAGGTCACTAACCAAGTAATTGGCAATGTCGGCGTACCAAGGAGTGGTTAAAGAATACAATACCAAGATATGCTCATCGGGAAAGGTATCATTGATATCAAGATCATCCTTTGGTCGCCCGTCTTCTTCAAGTCTAGAGAGATGGTCCGCCACTTGGTTCTCGGTGCCTTTTCGGTCCTTGACTTCAAAATCAAATTCTTGTAACAAGAGGACCCACCGGATTAGTCTTGGCTTGGCATCTTTCTTTTCCATGAGGTATCGAAGAGCGGAATGATCGGTGTAGACCACCACCTTAGATCCCAACAAATAAGCTCGAAACTTCTCAAAAGCATGCACAATAGCAAGAAGCTCTTGCTCTGTCACTGTATAGTTCATTTGTGCACCATTCAGTGTCTTGCTTGCATAATAAACCGGATGAAGAACTTTGTCGTGCCGTTGTCCCCAAACCGCTCCAATTGCTACACCACTGGCGTCACACATGAGCTCGAATGGAAGAGACCAATCCGGTGTGACAATAATAGGTGTCGTGGTGAGCTTCTCCTTGATCTCCTCGAACGCCTTGAGACACTTCTCATCGAACACAAAATTGGCATCTTTCTCAAAGAGCTTGCACATAGGATTTGCAATTTTTGAAAAGTCCTTGATAAACCGCCGATAAAATCTGGCATGCCCAAGAAAGCCTCAAATACCCTTTATCGATGTTGGTGGAGGGAGCTTGGAAATGATATCAATTTTTGCCCGATCGACTTCAATGACATTTTTTGAAATTTTATGCCCCAAAACAATGCCCTCGTCCACCATGAAGTGGCACTTTTCCCAATTAAACACGTGGTTGGTCTCCTCACATCTTTTGAGAACTTGTCTAAGGTTGTCATGATAATGCTAGAAGGAGTCACCGACCACCGAAAAATCATCCATGAAAACTTCTAGGAAGTCTTCCATCATGTCGGAGAAAATGGACATCATACATCGTTGAAAAGTAGCCGGAGCGTTGCACAAACCAAAAGGCATCCAACTAAAGGCAAAGGTCCCATACGGGCAAGTGAAGGTGGTTTTCTCTTGATCTTTCAAGGCTATGTTGATTTGGTTGTAGTCGGAATACCCATCAAGGAATCAATAAAAAGATCTTCCCGCTAGCCGATCAAGAATTTGATCAATAAAAGGCATAGGGAAATGATCCTTGCAAGTGGCATTTTTAAGCTTCCAGTAGTCCATACATACTCTCCATCCGGTGACCGTCCGAGTAGGGATAAGTTCATTCTTTTCGTTTTGAATCACGGTCATGCCTCCTTTCTTTGGCACACATTGTACCAGACTCACCCATGGACTATCCGCAATGGGGTAAACAACCCCGGCATCCAACCATTAGATTATTTCCTTCTTGACCACCTCTTGCATTGAAGGATTTTAATCTTCTTTGATGCTCCACACTTGGTTTTCTCCCTTCTTCCAATTGAATTTTGTGCTTGCATATCCCGGTGGGGATTCCTCGAATGTCCGTTATTGTCCATCCAAGTTCTTGTCGGTGTTCCCGCAAGACATTCAACAATTCATCAACCTGCACATCATTCAACAAAGAAGACACGATTACCGGTAAAGTATTATAAGAGCCAAGAAATTTGTACCTCAAGTGTGATGGAAGTGGTTTGAGCTCAAGGTGTGGTGGCTCCATGATTGAAGGTTTTGCGGGAGGGGTAGCTCGATTCTCTAAGTCAAGACAAAGCTTCTTTGGTACATATGTATAAGATCCATGCCCTTCCAATGCGTTCACTATTTCAACATACCCCTCAATATCTTCCCCATCAAAGTTCAACAATATTGCCGCCAATGCCTCCCCGAGGCATTCTTCTTCCATCTTCATCTGAATGGCATCTTCAACCCCATCAACAACATCAATTACCGAGATTCCCTCGTATGCACTTGGAAATTTCAACCCTTTGCTATCTTGGAAGGTGACTTCCTCATCATTAACTCGGAACTTCATTTCATGGTGTTCTGAGTCCATTAAAGCTCTTCCCGTTGCAAGGAATGGTCTTCCTAAAATGATAGGAATCTCCTTGTCCACCACACAATCCAAAATGGCAAAATCAGTCGGGAGAAGGAATTTCCCTACCTTCACCAAGACATCATCAACAATGCCCACGGGTTTCTTAATTGATCAATCGGCCATTTGCAATCGCATGCTAGTTGGTCTTGGCAACCCCAATCCCGCTTGCTTGTGACGGACGGACAGTCTAAGCGTACTATTCAGATATTGGAGGATATGTTTCGCGTTTTTATTATAGACTTTGGATGATCATGGGATCAGTTCTTTCCACTTGTAGAGTTTGCTTACAACAACAGCTACCAGCCGAGCATCCAGATGGCTCCCTATGAGGCATTGTACGATAGGCGATGCCGATGGACAGTTGGATGGTTTGAGTCGGGGGAGTTTCGGTTATTGGGTACAGAGTTAGTATAGGATGCCTTGGATAAGGTCAAGATTATTCAGGATCGACTTCGTGCAGCTCAGTCCAGGAAGAAGAGTTATGCCAACCGTAGAGTTTGTGATGTTTCATTCATGGTTAGAGAGAGTGTGTTGCTCCGGGTATCACCCATGAAGGGTTTGATGAGGTTCAGAAAGAAGGGAAAGTTGAGGCCTAGGTATATCGGGCCTTTTGAGATTCTTGAGAGAGTGGGAGAGGTGGCTTACAGGCTTGCGTTGCCACCGGAGTTATCGGCAGTTCATCCGATGTTCCATGTGTCCATGCTCCGAAAGTATCATGGCGACCCGTCTAATGTATTAGATTGTAGCTCTGTCCAATTGGACAAGGATTTGACTTACGAGGAGGAGCCGGTGGTTATTCTAGCCCGGTAACTTCATCAGTTGAGGTCGAAGAGTTACCCTTCAATTCGAGTGCAATGGAGAGGTCAGACCGTCGAGGCAGCTACTTGGGAGTCGGAGTTACACATGCGGAGTAGATATCCCCACCTTTTCACCAGTTAAGGTATTTTTCTATGTCCATTCGAGGACGAACGGTTAATTAAGAGGTGTATAATGTGATGACCCGATAGGTCATCTTATGTTTTAGAACTCAATTCTGTGTTCTGAAGCCTTAAACACCTCATTTTAGCCTTCCTCGGTTTGTGTGCATAGTCCGGTTATCTTTCGGGAAAGCTTTTATGTTAAAAACTAAGAAAAATAAGAAATTTTGCCCTTAAATCCATTAAAGTTGACTTCGGTCAAAGTTTTGAGAAAACGGACCCAGATTTGTGTTTTGACAGTCTTGGTGGGTACGTATCACGATTTGGGACTTGGGCGTATACCCGGAATCGAATTCGGAAGTCCCTAGCCCGAGTTATCGCACTTTGTAGAAATTGAAAGTTAAAGGTTTAATGAATTTAAAATGTTTGACCAATGTTTGACTCTTTGGATATCGGGTACGTAGCAAGTCGTATGATATTTTTAGACTAGTGTCCATAGTTGGTTTAGAGCTCCGAGGGCTCGGGTGAGTTTCGGATAGGCTACGGAGTGAAATTGGACTTAAAAATGTTGCTGGTGTTTTCAGTTCTGGTGCAGGCCTCATTTGCGAGATCAGGCATCGCATTTGCAGCCTCTAATGGGTTCGCATTTGCGATCTACTCATCGCATTTGCAAAGGTAGCTGAGCCACATGATGTTCGCATTTGCGAAGAGGGACAGGTGGGGACAGTGATCGCAAATGCGATCAAGTGGTCGCATTTGTGAAGGATCAGTGTTCGCATTTGCGAACTTGCATCACAAATGCGATGAATGCAGATATTTGAGGGTCTTTGCAATTGCGATGGATTCTTCGCATTTGTCGGGTTCGCATTTGCAAACCCCAGGTTGCAAATGAGACATCTGCAACTGATCAAAACTTGACTTAGACAGGATTTTTCTCATTCTTCAAATTTTCAAAACAAGAAACCCTAGAGGCAATTTTTCAAAGAACCTTCTTCCCCAAATTATTCGTAAGTGATTCTAAACTAGTTTCTTTCAGTCTTTCACTACATTTCCTATGATTTCAACCTAAAATCTTGTGTTTTCATGGTGGAATTGGGGGGTTTTTGATAGAATTAAGGATTTTTGTAAATTGGGGATTTAGACCTCAAATTGAGATCGGATTTCAAAAAAAATTACATAACCAGGCTCGGGGGTGAATGGGTAATCGGGTTTTAGTCCGAATTTCGGGATTGGACCAAGCGGGCCCTGGTGTTAACTTTTTCAATAATTTCCTAAATTGAATTCTTTGCAATCGTGGGTAGTTCCTAAGGCTTAATTTGAATTGTTTGGTTGGTAATTTTCTAGATTCTATTGCTTCGGAAGCTTGTTTGAGAGGCAAAGTTGTGATTGAGCTTTGAGGGGACTTTTGGAGCGAGGTAAGTGTTGTGTCTAACCTTAGCTTGAGGGAATTAGGAACCCTCGGACTATGTGCTATGTGAATTTCATGTGAGCGGCATATATCCAAGTTGACGATTGCTTATGCGCCACCAAATTATCCGCTTTCCCTGTTTTCCGCTTTTCTCTAATTATCTCATTTCCTGTCTTAATTGTTATATGCTCTAAATGTGTTTCCGTTTCTAACTGCTACCTGTTAATCAATGTCTTCTCTTGTTTCTGATATTAGATTTTTTCATAGTTTCATGATCTCCTGCTATTTGCTCGGGTTGGTTTATTTTCACCTTCTAGTTGTAAATTTCTGGACTTGTCTCGATGTGTAGTATCACTTATGTGGATTATCATGTTTTACAAGGTTTTCTATTTGTTTCAGTTTGGTATTCAGGGATTGTAAAGGCTTTCTGTGATTTGAATTGTAAGTTTTAGTGTGCACATTGAGTACTTAGTATTGATATAGTGGGATCGGGTTGCACACCGCAACAGGTTTACTGAATGTCGCAGGTTTAATTCCTGAAATTGTAGCTACTATTTTCAATTGATGGCTTTATTTCGTTCTGTATTTCCTTTTTTTTTTCTTTATTATATATTGCATTCAGGTTGTAGTGTGAGTGACCCGTTTTAGCCTCATCACTACTTCGTCGAGGTTAGGCTCGGTACTTACAGAGTACATGAGATCGGTTGTATTCATGCTACACTCTGCATTTCTTGTGCAGATTTTGGCATTAGTCCCAACTGATCGAGAGGCATAGCAGCTCAGACTGGTTCATTGGAGATTCAAGGTAGATCTGTTTGCATTCGTAGATCTTGATATCCCCAATTATCTTTCCCTATTTTTACTATTTCTTTCGTTCAAACAGTTGTATTTCTTTCAGACTTTACTTGTAGAAAATCCTAGAACTTTGTGAATTGTGACTCCAGATTCGGATTGTAGTAAACATTATGTGCATTTATATTATTCTGTACTCGTTCTATTTCGTTTTAGCTTAACTGACTTTATATACTGGATTGATAAAAATGGGCTTAATGATTCTCTAATGTTGGCTTGCTTAGTAAGTGAAATGTTAGGCGCCATCACAGTCCCGAAAGTGGGAATTCCGGGTCCTGATATTAAATTTTTGGTAATTTATATATAGATATGTTCCGATAAGTTATTATAATAAATCTCATAAAATATTATCATAAAGCCCATATATAAAAAATAAAAATAAAATAAAAAAGGAGAGTCAAAGAAACTATGTTAAGCCAAGTGGCAGCATAATAAAAGCCACTTGACACTTCTAGGATTAAAAAATAGTTATTCATATGATTAAGCCTAGTGTCAAAATACTACAAAGCCACTTGATAAATTTTACAAATATTCATAAAAAAAATTTAAACACTAAAAAAATAATCTAGTCAAAATTATAAAACTAGTAAATAATTTATATAAGTATTATTTACAAATTTAGCAAATTGAATAAAGTGAATAATAGAAGGCTTTTCTCTTTAGACTTTTAAAAAAAATAATAAAAGGCTTCTCTCTTTATACTTTTAATTAATTCAAAATTATAGTTTAATAATAAATAAGAATATTTTTATTATAAATAAAATATTAAATAGAAAATAAATCAAATATCATAATAGAAAAAATGTACGAAAAGGGAAATAAATAAAATGTTAGGATATTTTTAATTTGAATCTATATATAATAAAAGGAGAAGTATTTTAATTATAAGTAAAATGCTAAATGGGAAAACTAATCAAATATAGCAGTGAAATAATATATGAAATGACGAAACAACTAATGTTAGGATATTTATGTTTTGAATTAATTTAAAAGATAATTAAATAAATACCACTCGATAAATTTATTGAAAAAAATTAGGTAATAGAAGAATTTGAGTATTAGCCTTTAATTTTGTGTTCTGAGTCCTACATTAGCTTTGTTTAATGTTTCTTGGTTTGCATGCGTGGCGCGTGTCCCTATTCGAAAAGCTTTTTTGTGAATTTTGAAGAAACATGAATTTGTCTTTAAAAACAACTTGAGTTGACGACGGTTAACATTTGTGAAAACAACATTGGATCGGTGTCTTGACGATTCTGGTAGATTCGTAGCGATATTTTGGACTTGGGGGCGTATACCCAGAATTGAAATTAGAGGCCCCAAACTTGATGACTCACTTTGCCGACAACTAGCATTTTGGAAGTTTGAGAATTTACTAAGTTCGATCGTAAGTTGACTTCTTAGCTAACGGGTTCGGATTTTGATGTTGAAACTTGGAATAGTTTTGTATTGCTATTTGAAACATGTATGCAAAATTTTGGGTCAATTCAGAATTAATTTGACATGATTCGAACGTTTAATTGTGATTCTAGTGTTCTTGAGTTTCACTTTGAAAGTTCATTCATTTGAGGATTGATTCGTAGATTTAGATATTATTTTGGTGATTTGATTGTGTGATCAAGTTCATATGATGTTATTACACTTGTGTGCATGTTTGGCTTGGAGCCCGAGGGGCTTGGGTGAGTTTCGAACGTGTTTTGGATGATTTTTGCTAGTAAGAAGACTGTGTAACACCCCGTAAATCCGAATTAGTTCTGGATTCGTTAAATGAGTATTAATGTGACCTTTTAGACATATGAAGTCCTATCAGGATGAGTATGAGTGGAAACAATTGTTTTAAAATCAAGACTGAGAGTGAGGTGCATAAAATTCAATAGAATCGACTACGTTTATGGGAGGTACATCTTATAGCCTTAGACAGTGCAAGGCCATGAAAACTGATGGCCATAGACAGTGCAAGGCCATAAAAACTCAGTGCCACAGACAGTACAAGGCACTGTCTAAGGCATCATCCTCAGTGCCCCAGACAGTGCAAGGCACTGTAATTTTGGCACCTCAGATGGCGCCTTGCATAGTTATTTTGGTGCCCTTGATGATGCGTCTCGCCGACGAGGTTTATTTTCCTCCTCAATTTTGGTACATGTTCACTTATTTAAAATCTCTACCTCGTTCCCCATACCCCAAACACGAAAACCTACTCTAGAAAGAGAAGCTCTCAAGAACCTAACTTCCCCAAGGTCCCTCCATCATCCAAGGTAAATTCTAACGATGATTCTAAGTTAATTTCAATTCTCTAACACCTTATCAGCATGGGTAAATCCTTCCACACATTAGATATTCGGTTGAGACACCATTGTTGAGAAAGGAAATCCTAGAACTTGAATTCAAGAGGAGTAAACTTCTAAAGGGTAATGCTTCTACTCCCTAATCATGAATAGTTGCAGAACTTCTATTATCTAGCTTCATAACTCATTCATGACTTTTATTCTGAACATTGTGAGCTCAATTCGTATTCAATATACACTTGGGTTTGACGTCCCCGAGTCTCAGTATAGCTTACTCAGCATGACATAAACAACTGAAGTTTCAGTGTTCATAAACAGTTCAAGAATACATGTTTCAGTCTAGTCCTATTGAGTATTCCAGTATCATGTAACTCAATATGATTCAGTATTTTAGCATCACATATTGTAGTATGATTTTCAGTCTCAAAAATTAAATCCCTAAATGTTGAACATCTGTATTTGGGCCTGAGGCCATAGTTTATATGCTTTATGCATGTTTGGGCCTGAGGCCATATTTTATTCTGTATGCATGTTTGGGATTGAGGCCTTAGTTGATGCTTTATGCATTTTTGGTCCTGAGGCCGTAGTTATGTGTACTTGGACCTGAGGTCGTAGCTTGTGCATATATATATTGGTCCTGAGGTCGTAGTTAAACAGGTTATTCATCATTCAGAAGAGGGAGTATTCATATCCTTACTTCCTTTTATTAGTTAAGTTATCAGTTATCATTTCAGTTATCAGTTATTAGTTACCAGTGCAGTTTCAGTTTCAACAGTTATCATTCAGTTATCAATTATCACTTTCCAGTTATCAGCTCAGTTTCAATTTCAACATTTACATTTCTATCTTTCAGTTGCTTTACATACCAGTGCAATTCAAATCTACTGACGTCCCTTTTGCCCAAGGCCTGCATCTCACGATGCAGGTAATGATTTACAGGTTGACGATTAGAGTGTTAGGATTCTCGTACCAGATATTGGGTGAGCCCCATTTCTTTTGGGGAATTATCATTACTTTATAGTCTTTCAGTATTTACAGACAGTAAGTGTTTTCAGTACTTCATTAGAGGTTTCATAGACTAGAGTAACAGTTAGACGCAGTCACAAGCTTTTCATGTTAAGCAATGTTGAATACATATATGTTTCAGACTTGTATTAATGTTTCCGCAGTTGATTTATATCATTCAAACTTTCAGTATATCAACATGCGTTAGATTATCTTCCGCATTCAGTATGATATGATATCACATGTTGATTCAGCCAGCCAGTTGGTTCGCTCGGTCATATGTAGTCAGGCACTGCGTGCCATGTTACGTCCAGGCCCAGGTTCGGGGCGTGACAAAGCTTGGTATCAGAGCACTAGGTTCAAGAGTCCTAGGGAGTCTATGAAGCCGTGTCCAGTGGAGTTTCTTCTATATGTGTGTGTGTGTCGTCCACTCATATAAACAATTAACTACCAAGACATTTAGGATTGTCTCATTCCGTTCTACTCTAGATCGTGCCATGAAGCTTATAGCAATAGGTAACCTTCTCTTACTATTGAATTCCATATGTATCGAACGCTCAAGCGACAGGCAAGAAACACCCAAGGTCCTAAAGGATATGATCACTTATTGAGGTATAATTATGGAGTACATGTTGGCAACAAATTAGACTTGAGAGGATGTTGAAAGTGGAACACAATAGATAGTGGTACATACTAGAGCATGACCTTATCAGAAAGTACAAAAGCATTTATCATGTTCTATGGTTATCGGTTTACCTCAGTTACCAGTTATACAATCTTTCAGTTAGCAGGTTTATGGTTATTCAGTACTCCAGTATTCAGTTACTTAGTTACCAGATCTCTAATTTTTTTAGTGTATCCAAATTCTGGAGACTTGTGAGTACACAGTGATGTATATGGGTACTAATAGAAAATGCAAGCAACAGTGATTATAGAAAAATCTATGAACCTTTAGGTCCGGATTAAGACCCAAGACTCACCAGATAGTGCAGGAAGTGATTTATCAGATGATGGTATACTCTGAAGGATACATTTTTTCATGGTAATGTATTTGTATGTGTTTTACCTCCCAAACAACTTCATTTTATTCTGTTAGGTTTTAGTTTTAATGATAAGAATTAATATAATTGCCTTTGATATAGGGACTCAAGGAAAGCATCCAAGATCGAAGTGCACAAAAGAAATAATCAAGCTGAAGGAAGGAATCAATCAAAGATTGAAACAACTAAATATTCGGTAAGGAAATCAATCCGAGATCTATTGAAGCGGAAAAGAAGTATCGAAGATCTTGCAAGATGATCAATCAAGTTGCAATTACTGGATGGACCAAAAATCAAGGAGAAAATTTGGCGCTATCAAGACCTACAGAAGGAAAGCTATTAAAGTCCTCTCATCAAGGAAGAGCAACAGCAAATAACCATATTCTTGGAAAGAATCAATTTCTTTCAAAGGAGCAAATATCTTGGGTTGGCATATCTCTTTAGCAACGGCCTCCTACAAAGTATTTATACACATCCTTAGCCTTAGAGAAATGGTAACGACCCGATCGGTCATTCTGAGAGTTTTAGCTCCGTTTTTCCCATTTCTGCTTCATTATATGTGGTTCATCTCTTTCATGTTGTGTTAGATTTATTGGTTCGGGTTTGGCGTGATTGTGGAGAAAAATGAGACACTTAGTCTCTTAAGTTGGTTATTTAGTTGGAAAAGTCAACCAGAAGTTGATTTATGGGTAAACGATCTCGAAATTTGGTTTTTATGGTTCGGATAGCTTCGTTAGGTGATTTTTGACTTAGGAGCGTGTTCGGAATGTTATTCGGAGGTCCGTGGTAGAATTAGGCTTGAATTGGCGAAATTGGATTTTTGGCGATTTTCAGTCGGCAGTGGAAATTTAGCTATCGGGGTTGGAATGGAATTCTAGAAGTTGGAATAGGTTTGTAGTGTCGTTTGTGATGTGTGTGCAAAATTTCAGGTCAATCGGACATGGTTTGGTTGGTTTCGGCATCATTGGAGAATTTCGAAAGTTTAGAAATCCTTAGGTTTGAATTCGGGGTTAATTTGGCATTTTGATGTTGTTTTGGGTGATTCAAAGGCTCGACTAAGTTTGTGTGATGTTATGGGATGTATTGGAATGTTTTGGTTGAGGTCCTGAGGGTCTCGGGTGAGTTTCGGGTGGTTTTGGACCATTTCTAGGCCATTTCTAGTTGCTGGTTTTTGGCTTCAGGGGTGTACAGTGCGATGGCATAGATCTGGCAGCGTTAGCATAGAGATAATTTGGAAAAATCTAGTTGTGCTATGGAATCGCATAGAATAAACTTTTTGCTGCATTGTCCCGACTTTGGAAGCTTATAACTCACAATCTATAAGGAATTTGAAGATGATCCAATAATGAAAGTTGTATCTCTTGATGTCTAGTTTTCAGAAAGTTAAACCAATTATAATTTAGAGTTTTGTACAAAACGTTATGACCATTATACTAGAGGCTATCCAGAAGAGTTGTGGAAGGCTGTTGGAAAAATTTGTTCTACGCAATCGCATAGGGTAAAAGAAGGGCTGGTAAATTTTGTTCATCGCGAATGCGAGGCATAGGCCATGTTCGCATAGAGTGATCTGGGCAGAAGTATTTAAACCCCTCCTTCGCGAATTTCTGTCCATTTTTCACCATTTTTGAGCGATTTTGAAGCTTTTTGAGAGGGAATGAAGAGGGAATCAAAAGGAAACACTTGGAGGTAAGATTTTTGACTTAAATACTCGATTCTATTTTGATTTTTGAGTAATAAACCTGGAATTAGTGGGATTTAAACCCAAAAATTGGAGAATTAGGGCTTATGATTTGGAGACCTTTGATTGAGGATTTGAGGGGACATTTGAGGTCCGATTTTGATGTTCTTGGTATGTACGGACTCGTGGGAGGATAAGGATTTTTGTGATATAATTTTTATTGGATTTCGAGACGTGCGCTTGGGGCCGGGTTTGAGCCAAATTCGGAATTTTTGGTCTAATTTGATAATTTTCATGTGGAATTCATTTCTTTAGCGATATTGATGGTATAAATCTGATTTTGACCAGATTTGGAGCAATCGGAGGTCGATTCGAGGGGCAAGAGCATCGTGGATTAGTATTCGGGTCGATTTGAGGTAAGTAATAACTGTAATTTTTTTCCTGAGGGTATGAAACCCCGGACTTCGTATTTTCTCACTATTTTCAGAGTGGTGCACATGCCGGATGACGAGTGTGTGAAGTGCACTGATTGTGGATTTGGACTTGGTCCTTCCCGTTGCAACTATTGAGTTGCGTGTTTACTTTTAAATCATATGTTAAATCGTGTTTTAAGACTATTGTCATATTTGGGTTGTAAGCCATGTTTGGGATCTTGTGCCGACTTGTTTAGACCCCTTGAGGGATTTTACTATTATTTCCTCACTGTGTTGACTTATGATTTACACTCAGTCATATTATGTTTAACTGATTTCGAAACTCAGCCTTATTTACACTATTTTGAGATATAAAACGATGTTTTGGGTCGAGTACCCCGTTTTACTGATAGCCCGAGTGGATTTTTGAGAGTTGCTGACTGAGTGAGGCCGAGGGCTGGATTGTGAGGGTATGATATGCCACGAGGTGTCTTGATATTAGCGTTTGGGCTAAAGGAGCCCCTCCAGAGTATGTACACTCCTCCAGTGAGTGCAGGTACCTACTGAGTGCGAGTGCCGAGTGACGAGTGATTGGGAGGTATGAGTGACTGTGAGGTTTCCCGAGGGGCTGATTATGAGTGACTGTGAGGTATGCCCGAGGGGATGATTCTGAGTGATGTTATGCCCGAGGGGCAGTTCCTGATGCATGTTTTTCACGAGGGGCTACTTATGATTTTACCACTTCCACTCTGAACTTATGAAATATGTTTTGCCCAAGGGGATTTTTATGATTTTTATCATTTTTACACAAAACTTCTTGAAAGTTATGTTGAAATGGTTGGCAAGTATATTTCCAAATGATTTTTTTCTGAAATCGGCTTTTAAGCGTGATGATTTAACGTTACCCTGTTGGAAAGAAAGACTATGCTTATTGTGAAATGATGATTTGACTTTATGTGTTTCTTACTGCTCAGACCTGATTTATTTTCATTACTATTGAGTTGGCGTACTCACATTACTCCCTGCACCTTGTGTGCAGATCCAGGTGCTAGGGCAGAGTGAGTTGCGTATCTGTACCAGAGACTTCTCGGAGATTTTGCGAGGTAGCTGCACGCGTCCGCATCCCTGCTCTCTCTCCTGCTTACTATTATAGAGTTTATTTTACAGAGTTGTATATTTTCTATAGATGCTCATGACCAATGACTCGGGGATCTCGAGGTTCTATTTAATATTCGTTGTAGATTTATCTGTTTTAAAATAATTAAATGAAACCTTTATGGGTTATCAGTTTAGTAATGATATAAATGGAATATTATTTACGATTTGATGGATTTGGCTGGCCTAGTTCCACGATAGGCGCCATCACGACAGGTTTAGATTTGGGGTCGTGACAAGTTGGTATCAGAGCGCTAGGTTACATAGGACTCACCGATCATGAGCAGGTTTAGTAGAGTCTTGCGGATCGGTATGGAGATGTCTATACTTATCTTCGAGACGCTGCAAAACCCTTAGGAAAATCTCACATTCTTGAATTCTTGTCGCGCGAATCCATTTTATTCAGCGAAAATCGTAACTCTTGAATTCTTTCCATGTATTCGAATGTGCACATGAGCTCTTGGTATCAGTCGTGCATCGACGGCTTGTGACTTCCATGGATGAGATGTGATTTTATCATGTTGATAATGGGCCAGTCTGGAGGACATGAGTCCGGGTTCATTCTGTGGCTTGAGTGCTAAGATTTTGATTGTGTGAGTCGTGCATTTGGGGACTTATATGTCCGTTGGTGTCCTTATTGACGGGACTTTATGACTGGATGTCTATGTGGTGAGTGTGATTTGAGGGTGAGATGTGTTCATATTGTTTGATTGTGACAAAAGGATTGGCTGGATATGTGGAAAGAACTATTATGTGTTTGATTTCTGTCTCGAGTTGGCATATGGATTCGAGTTGTGAGTATATTGGAAGACCTCTTATGTTGTTTAGTTGTGGAGTGAAGCGGACCTTTCTATTGTGTTATGAGTTCTTGGAGATGTCTTTTGAGCTGACTAATGCCCCAGTAGCGTTCATGTATTTGATTAACGGTGTATTTCAGTCGTGTTAGCACTCCTTTGTTATTGTATTCATTGATGGCATCTTGTCGTACTCACGTAGCCAGGAGGAGCATACCAAGCACTTGAGGAGGGTATTATAGAGATTGATGGAGGAGAAGCTTTATGCAAGGTTCTCCAAGTGTGAATTTTTGGCTCAGTTCAGTAGCATTGTTGGGGCACGTGGTGTCTAGTGAGGGTATTCAGGTGGTCAGACGAGTGTGGAGAGAGCTTCCAGAAGCTCAAGATTTCTTTGACCACAGCTCCAGTGTTATTTCTTCCATCAGCTTCAGGTTCTTATACCGCTTATTGTGATGTCTCGAGGGTAGGCATTGGTTTGTTCTAATGTAGGAGGGTAAAGCGATTGTGTAATAGCTCTGATCTTCGGAAATGTATAGAGAGATATAAGTTTGAGGCTAAGTAGGCGGGGCTATTTCCCGCGAGGTGTTATGAGGTGGTGTGATCCTTATGTTGTTTTGTAGCAAGTTCTCTTTTAACAGTAATTGATATATGTTGCAATTTGAGTTTAGATCACTTGTGGGAATTGGCACGGCTATTGCAATGGTGAATGTGAGGTTGGAGATGATTTGGGATGTTAAATGGTTTGAGTTATATATGAGCTTATGAAGGATTTAGTTGAATCTCATTGTGGTATGGCGGCTATGTTAGCATATGGTCATTGTGAGTTACTGTATGTTTTGATCTATGGCTTTGAGCCAAGTGGGGGGAGTTTGCTAATGATAAGTTGGTTGCACGATTATGTGATGTGTTGGGTTCGGTTCGAGGTATACTGGTGAATCAGTTATGACCTGCAGAGGTTGAGATCGAGAATGACTTGAATAAAGGAAATTTTGGATAGTGGTGTGTTATGCTTTGTGGGTGTATAAGAATCATGGGATTCCTTGAGTTGTTATTGGTGAAGGATGTAATGTGCTTAGGGCAGGAATTTATTTGGTTACATTAAGGTGGGGTTACTTCCTGCGGTGTTGGAGTGTTAATGGAGCACAGGTCGTTCGGTCCGTTTGATCAGTCTAATTGAGGGTTGAGTAGAGTGGATGACTCTCGAGAATGGTTCTGATGGATTCAAGGTTAAATATAGCAATTGGGAATCTTCAAAGTGTGTTTTGGGCTAGAACTGAGATTTACGTTGGAGGGTGTCAAGACTTGTGGAATTTCTACATTATCATGGATTCCACATATCAGTATCAGAAAGGTGAAGGTAATGGCTTTAGATTCACAGGTAAGTCAGAAGGAACTTGGATAAATAGGACAACTTGGTAGTAGGTCGGATCGGCATGATAAGGGATATAGTTAGTTCTTTGGGTGTTCATGAGGTAATGAGTTTTTATAGGTGTTTCTTAGAAATGCTCTTGGGTTTTGGTGGCCTGCGTAGCTTGGTTGAGTTAGAAGGATTCAGTCCTGACGGTTTGGTGTTGTACAAATGGGATTCAGATAGTTCGTGATGGTTTCTACCACGGTTAGAGATGCATATTTTCTACTGGCGTGAGGTGCAGGTGATGTATAGTGATTTTGCTTCTAAATGGGATCAAATGGGAAGTTCTTGACTAGTTGGGTGCGTAGTTGCTTGTGGCTCGGAAGGGATTATGAAGTTCTCATGTTTATCATAGAATGTCATGGTGTATGCGCTATGTCGTGTAGAGTGAGATTTGCATGTGTGAGGTCACAGTTTAGTTCTGGAAGGAAGGTTGAAAATTCTTAGGCAGCATTGGCAGTTTCAGATGACTAGGTAGATGATGGCACTATTGGGTGGCTTGATGAGGGTATACATTTCAAAAAGGGCATGTGTGGATTTAAGGGTGCTTCATTGGTTTAGCGACGCTCTCTTGTTGGATCGACTGCTGATATTCAAGGTTGCTTATCAAAATTGAAGAAATAGATAACGATGTAGATGATCAAAAATCATAACTAAGTGAAACAAGTGAAACCTACACAGAACTTTTAGAAAACATAGAAAAATCAAAAGACTTAGAGGTAAATACAGGAAATGTAAATATGGATGAAAAACCCAGTACATCAAGAGTAAGAATAAACCCAAGTTACTATACAGTTAATTATGAACAATCTGATAGACAGGATACACTATGGAAAAATAGGCTAAATAAATGGACGCCTAAAACAATATCTGAACAATATAATTTCTTAGACTTAGATTGCGTAGCAGATATAAATAAAACAATACAACTATGGATGGGATATATATCAAAACAAATGGTAGATAACAAGATAGGAATAAAAGAAACACCAGGATATATTGAAAGAACACCAATAGGAACAGTAAAATTATGGTTACACAATTTAACAAAAGAAAGTCTACATACCTTAAGAAGTAATAGAAAATTTGATGGTGAAACGGCAACAAGAAATATGGAAATATTATACAAATATGAAATAGCCATAAGAAATGAATTTAGTAGCATGACTACAGAAATAGAAGAACAAAATAAAGATAAACTAATAAACAGAAATCTAATAACAAAACTAGCAATATGTAATATGTGTTATATAGATGAATATACTTGTGTGTTTAAAGAATATTATTATAAAGGAACATACAGTGTAGAAGAAAGTAGAGAAATAAGAAGATTATATTTTACAAAATTACCCGAACCATTTAGTTCAAAAATAATAAAAGACTGGAATGAAGCAGGATTAGCAGATACTTTGGGAACTAGAATAAAATTCCTACAACAATGGTTTATACAAATATGTGAAAAATATAAGGAAAAAATAAAAATGGAAAAAACACTAATAAAAAATTTAGCATGTTGTAAAAATAAAACAGCCCCACAATTCGGGTGTACAGATAAATATAATAGAAAATGGAGAACGAAGAAATATAAAAAATATAGGTCAAAATATAAACATAAAAAACCAAGAAAAAGATATTATGTAAAAAATTATCAACACAAAAGACCATATAGACCAAAGAAGAAACTGACAGAATGTACGTGTTATAACTGTGGAAAATTAGGACATATAGCTAAAAACTGCAGAGCACCTAAGAACCTAGCACCTAAGAACCTAAAGAAAAAGCAAATAACCGAAATAATAATCGATGATGAAGAATATATGAGATATGAATTAGATAGTGATGATAGTATATATGAATTAACAGATGATGAAATAGAAATAAATGAAGAGTTATCCGAAGAAAAGTTATCCGAAGAAAATGAAAACATCTGATGACTGAAAAAGAAATAGAAATTATAACACAAGAAGATTATCAAAATGAAGAATCCGCAGAACAAAAAATTATATTTGATAACAATATATTTGAACAAGTAAAAGGCAAAGAGTTAGATTTAAGCGTAGAAAAAGTATTAGAAGTACCTACAATAAAAAATTGGTTCAAAAGACAGAAAGAAGAATATTACGTAGTAAGCCAAAAGGAACATATAATCGATTGTAAATACACAAGAGGTAAAGCCAAAATACCAATAATAAACAAACGAATATTAAATAAAGAAATAAAAGACATAAAAGCAAAAAACTCAATCAAATATGTATATTTAGGAGGAACTGAAATACTCATAAAAGCATGTTTTAGAGAAGGAATAGATACCCCTATAGAAATATATTTGGCAGATGATAGGATAATACAACCTATAGAAAAAAGTATAATAAGTGCAGTAAAAGGAAACCTCATATACCAAAAATTTAAATTTATAATAAGTGCTAATTACTCAGTAGCATTAACTGATAGAAATATAGATAAATCATTAGTACTATACTGGAAAATGTCAGGAATAGAACTAGCACCAGGAAGTAAGATATTTACAGCTAGATGTAAAAACCTATATGTTCTAACAACTAAACATAAGATAGCAGCAAAAAATAAAATCAATAAAATCAAAATAGAAAATCCATTTGAGAAAATAGTTACGGTTATTGATAATAATGAATATAGCTACAAAGAAATTGATATGGAAGAAGACTTAGAAATAGTAAAAGAAAGGATAAGTACGTCAAGTATACCAAACCAGTTAATTTATGAAACACTTACGTCATCTAGGATGAGTACATCGAAAAGAGACTATATACTCTCACAAAATCTAATCAAAAACATAGTAGAAGAAATAAAACCATACCACTATTATATAACAGGAATTATGGAACAAAGAAAATATCTAATATTAATAAATACAGGACAAGAAGAAAACTACATTACAAGAGAATTAGTAGCAGAAACTGAGATAATAACCACTGAACAAATGTGCCCAGAACTACCAAAAGAGCTAAGAACAAACGAAGAAACAACAGAAAAAGAAATAATAATAGGAGGAATACCTCTAACAATACAGTTTAAAATTTACCAAGGAAATAAAAATATTACATTAGGAATAAAATGGTTAGAAAAGGTAAAACCATACAGCTTAGGAGATAAACAATTGACCATAACATATAAGGATAAAAGAATAATAATAAAAAGATCAGAAGTATGAAAATATATATACTTGCAAAAATCATAATAGAAGGATATTACAATCGGTATTATACACCAATGATAGATACAGGAGCAGAAGCTAATATATGTAAATATAACTGTTTACCAGAAGATAAATGGGAAAAATTAAAAACACCTATAGTAGTAACAGGATTTAACAACGAAGGAAGCATGATTAACTATAGAGCTAAGAATGTAAAATTGCAAATATGGGATAAAATACTAACTATAGAAGAAATATACAACTATGAATTCACTACAAAAGATATATTGTTAGGAATGCCATTTTTAGAAAAACTATACCCACATATAATAACAAAAACACACTGGTGGTTTACCACACCGTGTAAAAATAAGGTAGGAGCAAAACGAGTAAATAATAAACAACGAAAAACTACAGAATGGATAAAAGGAAGTGAAAGAATTACACAAAAACTAGAAAATATAGACAAAAACCCAACTACTCAATTAGAAATTATCATATTTGCAATAGATAAAATAAAAATAATCCAAGAAAAATTAGAACTATTATACAATGATAATCCCCTACAAGGATGGGAAAAACATAAAACAAAGGTAAAAATTTAACTAATTAATGAAAATAGCATAATAACACAAAACCCATTAAAATACAACTTTGATNATAATCCAAGAAAAATTAGAACTACTATACAATGATAATCCCCTACAAGGATGGGAAAAACACAAAACAAAGGTAAAAATTGAACTAATTAATGAAAATAGCATAATAACACAAAAACCATTAAAATACAACTTTGACGATTTAGCAGAATTTAAAATGCATGTAAACGAATTATTAAATAACCATTACATCCAAGAAAGTAATAGTAAGCATACCAGCCCAGCTTTTATAGTAAATAAACATAGTGAGCAAAAAAGAGGAAAAAGTAGGATGGTTATTGATTATAGAAATTTAAATGCAAAAACTAAAACATATAATTATCCAATACCAAACAAAATATTAAAAATTAGACAAATACAAGGATACAACTATTTTAGTAAATTTGACTGTAAATCAGGATTTTACCACCTTAAATTAGAAGATGAATCTAAAAAGCTAACAGCATTTACTGTACCCCAAGGATTTTACGAATGGAATGTATTACCCTTTGGATATAAAAATGCACCAGGCAGATATCAACACTTTATGGATAACTATTTCAACCAACTAGAAAACTGTATAGTATATATAGACGACATACTTTTATACTCTAGGACGCAAGATGAACACATAAAACTATTAGAAAAATTCATACACATTATAGAAATATCAGGAATCAGTTTAAGCAAAAAGAAAGCTGAAATAATGAAAAACCAAATTGAATTCTTAGGAATACAAATAGATAAAAACGGAATAAAAANATACTGAACCACAGATAAAATGGGAAATTAACAGGAAAGAATTATTTGCACTATATAAATGTTTATTATCCTTTGAACCATATATTGTATATAACAAATTTATTGTAAGAACTGATAATACCCAAGTCAAATGGTGGCTCACAAGAAAAGTACAGGATTCAGTTACAACAAAAGAAATACGCATGCTTGTATTAAATATACAAAACTTTACATTTACAATTGAAGTAATTAGTACTAACAAGAATGTTGTTGTAGACTACTTATCAAGAAAGAGGTACACAAACTGTGAAGATACCACAACAAAAGCTATTTTCAATCTACTTACATCACTTACTACGAAAGTAGAAAGGATGGATACTGAAATACAAAAATATAAAAGTCCGCAGCATGACAATAAATATGCGGAGCTACGTCAATCGGACGACGGTAAACTTCCAGAGCTAAAAGGAGATGCTGGGAAACTCCTAAAAACCCATAATGTTTGTTTAACTACAGCTGCAGGTAGTAGCACGTCTACATCAACAAGTAAAGAAGTCAGATATCCAACTACAAATATGATCAAGTTATTTAACAAACCATTTACCCCTAAAGGAAAAAAAGATATTTTTACTACACCTACTCCACAAATAACCACATATAAAAATAGCCTAGACCAAAATAAGCAGATATACAACCATATTACCAAGACATATATCGACAATATCTACCAAATACAAAATTACTTGAATACCAGGCCAAGGGCAGCTATAGATCCTCAAAACCCACATACAGGATATATTACCCAAAAGTTACAAGGTTACAATAAATTAATAGCCCTACCAGGTACCAATGGAAATCTAATCAAAACATGTTACAGCTATGGACTACTCAGCACTATCTACACCCAAACAGGAGATGAAATTGCAACTATCCCGGAGCTACATAAAGCATTCTTGAACTATAAAAGGATAACAAAAGGAACATTATTTTTTATCAAATCATATACTGCCCCAGCAGAGATATTGTTTAATGAAATAAAACCTGTTATCCAGGTAATCAAGATAGGATTAACACGAGAAATGATCATCCCAGAGGACATAGGTACACAGCCAGAGATAACAAAAGACGAGATACCAGATTTTTACGCTAACAAAAGAATTATTGGTGTATCTACTATCTTGAGCGAACTAGTAAACAATTACCTTAATGGAAATTCTGTTTGGAGCTACTACACACGAGATCAAACAATGATATATTTTATCTCACGAGAATAAAGAGAAAAAGATATGGATGAAATACAGCAGTGGATATTAAGTCTACTTAATCCAGAAATAAAACCAACAACGAAGGCATTAAGACCCAATTTCATATCAAAGGAATTACTAGTCAGATACTGTAAAATTATATGACAAAGATATCCGGAGCATAATTGTTCCATGTGCCAGGGAGAAGATAATGTTATTCCCACAGTTCAAATGGAGTAACATACCAAGATATCAACCAAAGAGATAAAGATGAAGACATACAAAATGGCAGATAGTGAAAAACATATGGACAACGACATAAAGGAAAAGCATCTACAAAAGAGACATAAAGCTGACAAGGATATAAAGAAATTTGTCCGCTTACAATAATGTAAAAGAAAAGTAGTTTGTATTTTAGTTTTTAGTCGTAAAGGCAACAGTTAGCCGCCTTTACTTTTCTTTCTTTTAATATGGAACATCCACCTGTATAAAAAAGGACAGACCACTTTATCTTTTCTTTCTTTTAATTTAAGACCACCCACGTGTAAGGGTAGTCAAGTCTTTTAAGTTTGTTTTGCTTTGTATATAAGGAGAAACGAAGGAGGAAGAAGAGCAGAATCGGCACTCCTCTCTTCCGACTCCCAACTCTAAATAATTACATATTTTTCTAACTATGGAGCATTCAGAAAACCTACCAACAGAGATAAGAATCAAGAAAACTATGAATCAACAAAAAGGAGATACCGAAAATAAACAAGAACAGGTATATCATTTTTTAATTATGAATAGCTAAATTACTATATTCCTTAGAATCTCTTGCAAATTATAATTGTTCATCATGCTATAGTACTGTTATAAATTTCATCTTGAGAAAGTTTGCCATGAAAATATGCTGAGAGTAGGTAAGCCCAGACTATGCCATCCTAAGGTTGAAACCAATAGGCAAAGAAGCCGTTTAGGGGAGTAAACAAAGTTGAGGCGCTGTTAGGGTAACTGATTGAAGCAGAAAAGCATGGTAGTGACCAGAAAAGATGAATAAAAATAACTTATTATGCTATGATGAATAAGGATAATATGCATAAAGATTATAGGGAATATGTTTAGTAAAACAGATGAAAAAATGAATACATACTTATTGGATAATGACTTTAGTTATAAGATACTCATCTTACATATTCTAAAAAATATAGATAATGATACAAAAAGGATAATCTATAAAAAATTAGTTAATTTTGAAATAATAGAAATAATGAATCAAAATTGGACAGAATTAATTATATCAGATGAAATAAATATAGACTTATATGAACTAAATTTATATTCAGAACAATAATGAATCATATATACGTATNGATTCCCCGTGGTTAGGTCAATGCACTTTGAGTACTTGATGTCGAATTGCGCATGGTTATTGATTTTGAGCAAGGTGACTCGAAGTATTTCATGTGGACCAGCGTGTGGATGGGATCACACATTGTGGCGGAGTTATGTGGAGGTATGATCCTTGGTGTCAGATTCGTGTGTTTTGATGTTTCGATGAGTGTCAGGCTCTTAGCATGGTGTTGTGACGGTAATTGTTAATGGCGGGATGGTCCTCTCGTGTGAATATTTTATATAATTTGATTACATTGGGATGTTTCTATTGAGTGAACGAGTTGCAAGGGTTATGGCTTTGAATTGTATTGATGTGTCATGTCATCAGAGTGGTCGTGTTGGATGAGAAGAGGCCATTGGACCAAGAATGAATAATGTCAGAATTGACTACAGCATAGTTGGAAGGATAAATATTGGGAGTCGGCTTAGAAATCTGCTATAATTCCTGTTTGGGAAGGGGGATATTCATGTCTGACTGATCGGACGAACGATTGCTAGTTTCTACATGTTTCGTTCATCATCGGCAGTATATAAAAGTGTTAGAGCGAGGAATTTCTTGATAAAAGGATATGTACCGATATTGGGTTGTTTTGAGCGGCTATTGTGATTAGGATTTATCTCCATGAGTGTTTGAGTCATACGGTATATTATGTGATTGCATCTTGGGTTACGGATATGGCTTGATACAGCGTGCTCAGACTTATTCAGTTTATAGTTGTGGAATTTTGATCTTGTAAATTATTTCAGAAGTGGAAATTTGGTTCTAAGGTTTATGGGTCAGGTTGGATTTCGAAATTTCAATGGTGTTGTGCTATCGGACCTATATGGGATAGGGTGACGTGGGATCACCCCCGGGTATGTGTGTGGTAAGGTTATTCGGCAATTTTGATGATTTTTGGGAACAACTATGGGCACGTTCGAGGACGAATGTATGTTTAAGTGGGGGAGAATGTAACGACCCGATCGGTCGTTCCGAGAGTTTTAGCTCCATTTTTCCCGTTTCTGCTTCATTATATGTGGTTCAGCTCTTTCATGTTGTGTTAGGTTTATAGATTCGGGTTTGGAGTGATTGTGGAGAGAAATGAGACACTTAGTCTCTTAAGTTGGTTATTTAGTTGGAAAAGTCAACCGAAAGTTGACTTATGGGTAAACGATCTCGTAATTTGGTTTTTATGGTTTAGATAGCTTCGTTAAGTGATTTTTGACTTCGGAGCGTGTTCGGAATGTTATTCAGAGGTCAGTGGTAGAATTAGGCTTGAATGGCGAAATTGGATTTTTGGCAATTTTTGGTCGGCAGTGGAAAATTAGATATCGGGGTTGGAATGGAATTTCGGGAGTTGGAATAGGTTTGTAGTGTCGTTTGTGATGTGTGTGCAAAATTTCAGGTCAATCAGACGTGGTTTGGTTGGTTTTAGCATCGTTAGCGAATTTCGGAAGTTTAGAAATCCTTAGGCTTGAATTCGGGGTTGATTTTGTATTTTGATGTTGTTTTGGGTGATTCGAAGGCTCTACTAAGTTTGTGTGATGTTATGGGATGTGTTGGTATGTTTTGGTTGAGGTCCTGAGCGTCTCGGGTGAATTTCGGGTAGTTTCGGACCATTTCTAGGCCATTTCTAGTTGCTGGGTTTTGGCTTCAGGGGTGTACAGTGCGATAGCATAGATCTGGCAGTGTTAGCATAGAGAAAATTTGGAAAAATCTAGCTGTGCTATGCGATCGCATAAGGCTTCACATGATCGCATAGAGTAAACTTTATGCTGCACTGTCCCGACTTTGGAAGCTTATAACTCACAATCTATAAGGAACTTGAAGATGATCCAAAAATGAAAGTTATATCCCTTGATGTCTAGTTTTCAGAAAGTTAAACCAACTGTAATTTGGAGTTTTGTACAAAAAGTTATGACCATTATACTAGAGGCTATCCAAAAGAGTTGTGGAAGGTTGTTGGGAGGATAAGGATTCTTGTGATGTAATTTTTATCAGATTTCGAGACGTGAGCCCGGAGGCCGGGTCTGAGCCAAATTCGGAATTTTTTATCTAATTTGATAATTTTCATGTGGAATTCATTCCTTTAGCGTATATTGATGGTATAAATCTGGTTTTGACTAGATTTGGAGCAATCGGAGGTCGATTCGAGGGGCAAGAGCATCGAGGATTTGTATTCGGGTTGGTTTGAGGTAAGTAATGACTGTAAAAAATTTCCTGAGGGTATGAAACCCCGGACTTCGTATTTTCTCACTATTTTCAAAGTGGCGCACATGCCTGATGATGAGTGTGTGCCGTGCACTGATTGTGAATTTGGAATTTTTCCTTCCCGTTGCAACTATTGAGTTGTGTGTTTACTTTTAAATCATATGTTAAATCGTGTTTTAAGACTATTGTCATATTTGGGTTTTAAGCCATGTTTGGGGTCTTGTGCCGACTTGTTTAGACCCCTTGAGGGCTTTTACTGTTATTTCCTCACTGTCTTGATTTATGATTTACACTCGGTCATATTATGTTTAACTGATTTCGAAACTCAGCCTTATTTACACTATTTTGAGATATAAAATGATGTTTTGGGTCGAGTACCTCGTTTTACTGATAGCCCGAGTGGATTTTTGAGAGTTGCTAACTGAGTGAGGCCGAGGGCCTGATTGTGAGGGTATTATATGACACGATGTGGCTTGATATTAGCGTTTGGGCTGAAGGAGCCCATCCGGAGTCTGTACACACCCCCAGTGAGCGCAGATACCTACTGAGTGCGAGTGCGGAGTGACGAGTGATTGGGAGGTGTGAGTGACTGTGAGGTTGCCCGAGGGGCTGATTATGAGTGACTGTGAGGTATGCCCGAGGGGCTGATTCTGAGTGATATTACGCCCAAGGGGCAGTTCCTGATGCATGTTTTGCCCGAGGGACTACTTATGATTTTAGCACTTTCACTCTAAACTTATGAAATATGTTTTGCCCGAGGTGATTTTTATGATTTTTATCATTTTTAGACTAAACTTCTTGAAAGTTATGTTGAAACTATTGGCAAGTATATTTCCAAATGATTTTTTTTTCTGAAATCAGCTTTTAAGCGTGATGATTTAACGTATACCCTGTTGGAAAGAAAGAATGTGCTTATTGTGAAATGATGATTTGACTTTATGTGTTTTTCTTACTGCTCAAACCTGATTTATTTTCATTACTATTGAGTTGGCATACTCACATTACTCCCTGCACCTTGTGTGCTGATCCAGATGAAAGGGTAGAGTGAGATGTGTATCTGTACCAGAGACTTCTCAGAGATTATGAGAGGTAGTTGCACGCGTCCGCATCCCTGCTCTCTCTCCTACTTACTATTATAGAATTTATTTTCCAGAGTTGTATATTTTCTATAGATGCTCATGACCAGTGACTCCGGGATATCGGGGTTGAATTTAATATTCGGTGTAGCTTTATCTCTTTTAAAATGATTAAACGAAACCTTTATGGGTTATCAGTTTAGCAATGATATAAATGGAAGATTATTTACAATTTGAGTGTGGATTTGGCTGGCCTAGGTCCACGATAGGCGCCATCACGACTGGTTTTGATTTGGGGTCATGACAGAAATATACTTTGATCAAACCAAATACCCTCTCTTTGTTCCACTGCAAACAAACATTGTAGCTCTACTAGATCGACTGTGTAACAAGTTAGAGAATAAAGAGAGAAAAACACTTGTGAGGCATTGTATCAAAAAGGAACGAGTGACATAGAAACTGAGCTATTGGTGTAAACCACACCATTCACTTTGTACTCAAGAAACTTATTCACTGAAAGAGAACTCTCTTGTAACCCAAGGGGAGTGGACTAGGATTCACATTGAATCCAAACCAGTGTAAAAATTCCGGTGTCTTTAATTCCTATACTTTATTTCTGCATCTTAAATTCTGCTCTTCTTATTATCTCGTTATTATATCTAGTCAAATAATTATAAAACTAGTCAACTTATAGCGACTAAATTTAAAAATANCCCCCCCCCCCCCCCCCCCGTACTTTCAATTGGTATCAGAGCTTGGGTCACATTTTTTCTTTTGCTTAACAGCTAGTGAAAAAAGATCATGGCAAACCAAGTTATTGTAGGAGCACTATTTCAAGAAGAAACATCACAAGTGAGGCCACCATACTTCATTGAACAACATTTCTCTCACTGGAAAGTACGTATGGAAATATATGCAAAGTCTTATGATGTTAAGGTTTGGAGAGTTATCAAAAAGGGGAACTACCCACTGCCGGCTGCTACTCAACCATCTGCGAATCCTGAAGATATAGATGAATATACTGATGAACAAATGGCGGTTGTGCAAGTTAATGCTAAAGCAAGGAATACACTTTATAATGATATAAGTGGTGAGGAATATGAGAAAATCTCTAGTTGGGATGAAGCCAAAGAGATGTGGGATAAGCTTGAAGTCACTTATGAAGGAATCAGTAAAGTGAAAGAAACCCATATCAACATGTTGGTCCATGACTATGAACTCCTCCAGATGAAAGAAGGAGAATCTATTGAAGAAATGTTTGTCAAATTTAGCAAAATCATCAGTGATTTAAAAGCATTTGGCAAACCCTACTCAAGTGATGATCAAGTTAGAAAAATTCTGAGAAGTCTACCCACTACTTGGAAGACTGTAACGACCCGACCGGTCGTTCCGTGAGATTTACCCCATTTCCCTTATTTCTGCATTTGTTATGTATCGCTATCTTGTTTTCGATGTGTTGGATCAGTTGGTTTAGGTACGGAGTGGTTATGGTGAGAGTTTAGGCATTTAGCCTTTTAAAGTAGCCTAATACTTGAGAGAGTCAACTGAGAGTTGACTTACTGGTAAACGACCTCGGAATATGGATTTTATGGCTCGAATAGCTTCGTTAGGTGATTTGGGAGTTGGGAGTGTGTTCGGAATATTTTTGTAATGTCCGGTGTAGAATTAGGCTTGAATTGGCAAAAGTTAGTTTTTGGCGATTTCCGGTCGGCAGTGGAAAATAGGCTATCGAGGTCAGAATGGAATTTCAAAAGTTGGAACAGGTTCGTAATGTAATTTTGGATATGTCTGCAAAATTTCAGGTTAATCGGAGGTGTTTTTGGTTGGTTTCGGTGTAGTTGGCGAATTTTAGGAGTTTCAAAGTTCTTAGGCTTGAATTTGATGAAATTTGGTGTTTTTGTGTTGTTTTTGGTGTTTTAAGGGCTCGACTAAGTTGGAATAATGCTATGGAGTGTGTTATTATGTTTGGTTGGGTCCCCGAGGGGCTCGGGATTAATTTCGGATGGTTGATGGGAAGTTGGAGTGATTTTTGGAAATCTGCTGTGCTGGTTTGCTGGTGTTTTCGCACCTGCGGAAGGGGAGTCACAGGTGCGGTTACGTAGGAGCAGAGAAGAAGGTCTCAGGTGCGAGTTTTGACTGTGTAGGGAATGGTCCGCATGGGCGAGGGGTTTGTCGCACCTGCGATGTCACTGGTGTGGAAGGTACATCTTCGCAGGTGCGGAAAGATAGTCGCAGGCGCGAGGATTGGCTGTTAAGTTAGTTTTTGCAGGTGCGGCCAATTGTCCGCAGGTGAAGAAATGACTGTGCAGAACAGTATAAGAAGGACCCTTCCACGAAATTTATTAGTATTCATCAATTTGCATGCGGGAGGAGTCCATTGAAGGTGGTTTTGAGAGAGAATTTCAAGTTCCTTCAGCAAAGGTAAGTTCCTTGGTTGTTAATCCCGTTCCTATGCTATTTTGTTAAGATTAGGCTTGAAAATTTAAGGATTTGGGTAGGAAAAAGTTGGAAAAATGGGAGGAAAGAATTGGGATTTCTTTTGAGGTTTTGGAATGGAAATTGCAGTCCGATTTTAGTGTTCTTGGTATGTATAGAATCGTGGGAGGATGAGGTTTCTAATGATGTAAAGTTATTGAATTCCGAGATGTGGGCCCGGGGCTTGGGTTTGGCCGAATTTTGAGATTTTTGATTAAATTGACAATTTTCGATTGGGTTGTGTTCCTTGAGTATGTATTGATAATGTTAACTGGTTTTGGCTAGATTCGGAGCAATCGGGAGCCAATTTGAGGGGCAAAGTCATAGCGGACTAGTGTCGCGGCCCGGTAGAGGTAAGTAATGGTCTTAAATCTTGTCCTGAGGGTATGGAACCCCGGACTGCATTATTTTCTCACTGAATTTGGAATGGCGCACATGTCGGATGACGAATATGTGGCGCGTACTGATTTTGGATTGGACTAGGTCCTCTTCGCGGCAACTAATGAGTTGCATATTTACTCAAAACCTTATATTAAAATTATGTTCTAAAGATTTGTGAAATATTTGGGCTGTAAGCCATGTTTGGGGCCTCGTGCCGATCTGTTTAGACCTTTTGAGGGCGTTTTACTGTTGTTTTTCATCACTACCTGTTGATGATTTTACTCAGCATCATTGTGCATACTGTTTTATTTGAAACTCAGCCTGATTTACACTACATGAGCATTAAAATGATGTTTTCGGGTCGAGTACCCCGTTCTACTACTTCGCCCGAGGGACTTTTCAAGTGGTTCCACCGAGTGCGGCCGAGGGCCAAGAGTGATGGTGAGGTGCTGAGTGATATTAGCGCTTGGACTGAAGGAGCCCCTCCGAAGTCTGTACACACCCCTAGTGAGCGCACCGAGTGCGAGTGATTCGGAGGCATGAGTGGCTGTGAGGTGCTGAGTGATTGTGAGGTGCTGAGGGATTGTGAGGCATGCCCGAGGGGCTGATTATGAAACATGTTTTTGCCCGAGGGGCTACTTGTGATTTTACTACATTTATTTGCATACCAAATCTTTGTTGTAAAGTTGTTAAAAATGTGCATTGTTTTAAGGACTTTTATGAAGTTGATTTCTAAGGCATGATGATTTTGTATATCTACGTATACTATTGGAAAGTAAGTTTGTGTATATTGTGACTTGATGACATTGATTTTATGTGATTCCTTGCTACTTAGACTTGGTTTATTTCCATTACTACTGAGTTGGCGTACTCACATTACTCCCTGCACCTCTGCGTGCAGATTCAGGAGCAGATATCGAGCATTAGCTTTTATATATATATCGCAGCGGAGCCAGATCGTGGGAATATAGAGGTAGTTGTTCAGCGTTCGCAGCATCCGTGTTTTCCCTTCCTGTTGTATTTAGTTTTGATTCGGAGTTTTGTATCATAATACTTTATTTTGGCTTATTTCACTAGATGCTCATGACATGTTGGCTCCGGGTTTTGGGGACGGCAGTACTGTATATAAAAAAAATTGGCCTATTATATTAAGTAAATTTCTGTATATTGTTATGAAATGCTTGATACTTAAATGAGATTTTCAAAAGAAAATGTGAACACGCGGTAGTCGGCTAGCCTAGTTCAGCGATACGCGCCATCACGGTCGGTTAGGATTTGGGATCGTGACAGGTTGGTATCAGAGCCCTAGGTTATATAGGACTCAACGGTCATGAGCAGGTTTAGTAGAGTCTTGCGGATCGGTATGGAGACGTCTGTACTTATCTTCGAGAGGTTGACGAACTTTTAGGAAACATTCTATCTTTCTTGAACTCTTTTGTTCTGATCTATTGATTCTTGAAAATCTTAACTTACGTTGTTTCATTCTCTCACAGATGGTGAGGACACGCCATACCGATCAGGGTGACCAGTCACCGGCTAGACCAGCGAGAAGTCGAGGCCGCAGTCGAGGCCGTGGTAGAGGTAGGGGCCAGCCCGCGCAGAAGCCGGGGCAAAACCTCAGGACCCCCCTATTGATCATGATCAGGTTCCCGCCGATGGTGTCCCAGCGGGATAGGCTCAGGCACCAGCAGCGCCTATGGTTATTCCGGGTCTTCAGGAGGCCCTGTCTCAGATATTGTCAGTATGCACCTCATTAGCTCTGGCCATTGCCATGTCTTCTTCTACCACCACAGCTCAGGCCAGGGGAGGCAACCAGACTCCAGCTGCCCGGGCACCTGAGCAGGCTGCACAGGGTATTCAGGCACCGGGAGCAACCCCAGCTAAGCCAGCTGCTCCAGTTCAGGATTATGTGGTCCTTGCACACTGCAGGTATTATGAAGACCAGTGGGGTCTCGTTTGTTACATTTCAGTTTGCGGGTGCTGCCTTTACTTGGTGGGAGTCTTTCGAGAGGCGTAGACCAGTCGGTTCAGCACCTCTTACCTGGCAGCAGTTCTCCACGATCTTTTTGGAGAAGTATATTCCTCAGTCCCATAGAGAGGAGCACCGTAGGCAGTTTGAGCAGCTGCGCCAGGGAGAGTTATCAGTCACTCAGTATGAGATGAGATTTTCCGAGTTGGCTAGGCATGCTTCTGAGATTATCCCTACTGATAGGGAGAAGGTGAGGAGGTTCGTAGATGGTCTTCTTATCATCTTCGGTTGTTTATGACTCCAGAGAGAGTATCGGGTGCTTCGTTCGAGCAGGTTGTTGACATAGCTCGAGATATTGAGTCTGTTCGCCCCCAGGAGCGGGAGGAGAGGGAGGCCTCGTGGTTCGGGTAGTTCCAGTGGTGCTCCCTTTAGGGGACAGTTTCAGCAGGGTGGGGTCATTCATTTAGGCCTCCTCAGTCAGGTCGCCCAGCTTATAGTGGTGCATCTTCGGGGCAGGGTCCCCATGGTTTTCAGTTAGGCCGTACTTTTTTTTGTGCCGTCCCAGCTCAGAGTGCAGCTCGAGCACCTCCAGTTCAGGGTTCATCTATATAGGAATCTTCCAGTGGCCGTACAGGTGCTAGGGGTTTCTAACAGTCCCCGCCTCCAGCTCCAGGTAGTTGTTTTGAGTGTGGAGAGTTCGGGCACGGGTGGAGGCAGTGTCCCTGCCGTTCTGGTGAATCTTCTCAGCAGAGGGTCCAGCCCTTGACTTCAGCTCCAGTCACTTCACCGGCCGCCCAAGTAGCCAGGGGTGGTGGTCAGTCAACCATAGGTCGCCCTAGAGGGGGAGTTCAGGCTCGTATGTATGCATTTCCAGCCAGGTCGGATGCTATGGCCTCAGATGCCGTGATTGCAGGTATTGTTTCAGTCTGTTGCCGTGATGCCTTGGTTTTATTTGACCCTAGTTCCACATATTCCTATGTTTCTTCATATTTTTCCGGTTTTCTGGATGTGCCCCGTGAGTCTCTAGTCACCTCTGCTCATGTGTCGACTCCGGTGGGCGATACGGTTATTGTGGACCTTGTGTATCAGTCGTGCATTATATCTATTGGGGGTCTGGAGACCCGAGTGGACCTACTGTTACTCAGCATGGTCGATTTTGACGTGATTTTGGGCATGGATTGGTTATCTCCGTGCCATGTTGTTCTTGATTGTCACGCTAAGACCGTGACCTTAACTATGCCGAGGTGTCCGAGGGTTGAGTGGAGAGGTTCTTCCGAGTATATGCCTAGCAGGGCGATTTCTTACCTGAAGGCTCGGCGCATGGTTGAAAAGGGGTGTTTATCTTATTTGTCCTTTGTGAGGGATGTCGGTGGTGAGACCCCCGCTATTGATTCGGTTCATGTGGTCCGTGATTTTCCGGATGTGTTTCCTGCAGACCTGCCAGGCATGCAACCTGACAGGGATATTCATTTTGGTATTGACCTGATGCCAGGCACTCAGCCTATTTCTATTCCACCATATCGTATGGCACCACCGGAGCTAAAGGAGTTGACGGAGCAGCTTCAGGAGCTCCTGGATAAGGGGTTCATTCGGCCTAGTGTGTGACCTTGGGGTGCACCGGTGTTGTTCGTTAAGAAGAAAGATGGGTCCATGCGTATGTGTATTGACTATCGGCAATTGAATAGGGTTATGATGAAGAACCGGTATCACTTGCCCCGCATTGATGATTTGTTTGACCAGCTTCAGGGAGCCAGAGTATTTTCCAAGATTGATTTGAGATCTGGGTACCATCAGCTGAGGATTTGGGATTCTAATTTTCCGAAGACTTCTTTCAGGACCAGGTATGGTCATTATGAGTTCTTGGTTATGTAATTTGGGCTGACCAATGCCCCAACTGCGTTCATGCAATTGATGAACAGCGGGTTTCAGCCTTATCTTGATTCCTTCGCCATTGTGTTCATTGATGACATCCTGGTTTATACTCGTAGCCAGAAAGATCATGCTCAGCATTTGAGAGTTGTGTTGCAGAGATTGAGGGAGGAGAAGCTTTATGCGAAATTCTCCAAGTGTGAGTTTTGGATGGGATCGGTAGCTTTCTTGGGGCACGTGGTGTCTAGTGAGGGGATTCAGGTTGATCTAAAGAAGATAGAGGCGGTGCAGAGTTGGCCCAGACCGTCCTCAACTACAGAGATTAGGAGTTTCCTTGGTTTGGCGGGATATTACCGTCGCTTTGTGGAGGAATTCTCTTCGATTGCTTCGCCTTTGACCAGATTGACCCAGAAGGGTGCTCTATTCAGATGGTCTGATGAGTGTGAGGAGATCTTTCAGAAGCTCAAGTTAGCATTGACTTCAGCTCCAGTACTAGTTTTTCCTGCTGGTTCGGGTTCTTACACAGTTTATTGTGATTCTTCTAGAGTTGGCTTGGGAGCGGTATTGATGCAGGATGGTAGGGTGATTGCCTACGCGTCCAGATAGTTGAAGGTGCACGAGAAGAATTATCCCGTGCACGATCTTGAGTTAGCTGCCATTGTCCATGCCTTGAAGATTTGGCGGCATTATCTGTATGGAGTGCAGTGTGAGATTTTCACTGATCATCGCAGTTTGCAGTATCTGCTGAGGAAGAAGGACTTTAATTTGCGTCAAAGGAGATGGTTAGAGCTCCTCAAAGATTATGACCTCATTATCCCATATCATCCAGGGAAGGCCAATGTAGTGGCTGATGCCTTGAGTCGTAAAGCAGAGAGTTTGGGGAGTTTAGCTTACCTTCTAGTAGCAGTGAGTCCATTAGCTCTTGATGTTCAGGCCTTAGCAGGTCATTTGGTGAGATTGGATCTATCAGAGCCCCCGCGGGTGTTGGCTTGTGTAGCCTCTAGGTCTTCTCTTTACGATCAGATTAGAGTATGCCAATATGATGATCCATATTTGCTTGTTCTTCAGGACAAGGTATGTCGCGGTGATGCCAGAGATGTGGATATTTGTGATGATTGGGTCATGAGGATGCAGGGCTGGATTTGCATGCCCAATGTAGATGGTCTTCGAGATTTGATTCTAGCATAGGCTCATAGTTCACGGTATTCCATCCATCCAGGTGCCGCGAAGATGTATCAGGATTTGAGGCAGCATTATTGGTGGAGGAGAATGAAAAAGGATGTCGTGGAGTTTGTGGCTCGGTGTCTCAACTGTCAGCAGGTCAAGTATGAGCACCAGAGACCTGATGGATTGCTTCAGAGGTTTGATATTCCGGAGTGGAAGTGGGAGCGGATCACCATGGACTTCGTAGTTGGACTCCCACGGACTTCGAGGAGGTTTGATGCTATATGGGTTATTGTGGATCGGCTGACCAAGTCCGCGCACTTCACTCCTGTTGGTACTACGTATTCATCGGAGAGGTTAGCTGAGATTTATATCAGGGAGATTGTCCGTTTGCATGGGGTTCCAGTTTCTATCATTTCCGACAGAGGCACTCAATTCACGTCTCAGTTTTGCAGAGTCCTGCAGAGAGAGTTGGGTACTCAGGTTGAGTTGAGCACCGCATTTCATCCTCAGACCGACGGGCAGGCGGAGCGTACCATTCAGATTTTGGAGGACATGTTGCGTGCTTGTGTGATTGACTTTGGTGGTTCATGGGATCAGTTTCTGCCACTAGCGGAGTTTGCATATAATAACAGATATCAGTCGAGTATTCAGATGGCTCCGTATGAGGCCTTGTACGGTAGGAGGTGTAGATATCTGATTGGTTGGTTTGAGTCGGGCGAGGCTAGGCTATTGGGCACAGACTTGGTTCAGGATTCTTTGAGTAAGGAAAAGTTGATTCAGGAGCGGCTTCGCACGACGCAGTCTAGGCAGAAGAGTTATGCCGACCGGAAGCTCCGAGATGTGTCTTTCATGGTTGGGGATAAGGTGTTGCTGAAGGTGTCACCAATGCAGGGTGTTATGAGATTCGGGAAGAGAGGAAAGCTGAGTCCCAGGTTCATTGGTCCATTTGAGGTACTTCAAAGGGTTGGGGAGGTGGCCTATAGGCTTGCTATGCCTCCCAGTTTATTGTGTATTCATCCAGTATTCCATGTTTCGATGCTCCAGAAGTATGTTGGTGACCCTTCCCATGTTTTGGACATCAGCACGGTTCAGAACGAGGGTGATATGTCATATGAGGTAGAGCCAGTGGCTATTTTGGGTCGTTAGGTCAGGAAGCTGAGGTCTAAGGATATAGTTTTAGTGAAGGTTCAGTGGAGAGGGCAGTCGGTGGAGGATTCCACCTGGGAGACCGAGCGGGAGATGCGGGACAGATATCCTCACTTATTTGAGGCTCCAGGTATGTTTCTAGACCCATTCGAGGACGAACATTTGTAAGAGGGGGAGGATGTAACGACCCGACCGGTCGTTCCGTAAGATTTACCCCATTTCCCCTATTTCAGCATTTGTTATGTATCGCTATCTTGTTTTTGATGTGTTGGATCAGTTGGTTTGGGTCCCGAGTTGTTATGGTGAGAGTTAGGCATTAAGCCTTTTAAAGTAGCCTAATAGTTTACTGGTAAATGACCTCGGAATGCGGATTTTATGGCTCGAATAGCTTTGTTAGGTGATTTGGGACTTAGGAGTGTGTTCGGAATATTTTTGTGATGTCCGATGTAGAATTAGGCTTGAATTGGCGAAAGTTAGTTTTTGGCGATTTCCGGTCGGCAATGGAAAATAGGCTATCGAGGTCAGAATGGAATTCCGGAAGTTGGAACAGGTTCGTAATGTAATTTTGGATATGTCTGCAAACTTTCTGGTTAATCGGAGGTGTTTTGGTTGGTTTCGGCGTAGTTGGCAAATTTTAGGAGTTTCAAAGTTCTTAGGCTTGAATTTGATGAAATTTGGTGTTTTCGTGTTATTTTTGGTTTTTCGAGGGATCGACTAAGTTGGAATAATGCCATGGGGTGTGTTGGTATGTTTGGTTGGGGCCCGAGGGGCTCGGGATTGATTTCGGATGGTTGACGGGAAGTTGAGGTAATTTTTGGTAATCTGATGTGCTGGTTTGCTGGTGTTTTCGCACCTGCGGAAGGGGAGTCGCAGGTGCGGTTACGCAGGAGCGGAGAAGAAGGTCGCAGGTGAGAGTTTTAACTGTGTAGGGAATAGTCCGTAGGTGCGAGGGGTTTGTCACACTTGCGATGTCGTTTGTGCGGAAGGTGCATCGCACCTGCGAAGTCGCAGGTGCGGAAAGATGGTCGCAGGCGCGAGGATTGGCCGTTAAGTTAGTTTTCGCAGGTGCGCACCTTGGGACCGCAGGTGCGGGTCCGCAGGTGCGACCAATTGTCTGCAGGTACGGAAATGACTGTGCAGAACAGTATAAAAAGGACCCCTCCGCGAAATTTATTAGTTTTCATCAATTTGCATGCGGGAGGAGTCCATTGAGAGAGAATTTCAAGGTTCTTCAACAAAGGTAAGTTCCTTGGTTGTTAATCCCGTTCCTATGCTATTTTGTTAAGATTAGGCTTGAAAATTTAAGGATTTGGGTAGGAAAAATTTGGAAAAATGGGAGGAAAGAATTGGGATTTCTTTTGAGGTTTTGGAATGGCAATTGCGGTCCGATTTTAGTTTTCTTGGTATGTATAGAATCGTGGGAGGACAAGTTTTCTAATGATTTAAAAATTATTGAATTCCGAGATGTGGGCTCGAGGCTCGGGTTTGGCCGAATTTTGAGATTTTTGATTAAATTGATAATTTTCGATTGGGTTGTGTTCCTTGAGTATGTATTGATAATGTTAACTGGTTTTGGCTAGATTAGGAGCAATCGGGAGCCAATTTGAGGGGCAAAGGCATAGCGTACTAGTGTCGCGGTCCGGTAGAGGTAAGTAATGGTCTTAAATCTTGTCCTGAGGGTATGGAACCCCAGACTGCATTATTTTCTCACTGAATTTGGAATGGCGCACATGTCAAATGACGAATATGTGGCGCGTACTGATTTTGGATTGGACTAGGTCCTCTCCGCGGAAACTAATGAGTTGCATATTTACTCAAAACCTTATATTAAAATTATGTTCTTAAGATTTGTGAAATATTTGGGTTGTAAGCCATGTTTGGGGCCTCGTGTCGATCTGTTTAGACCCTTTAAGGGCGTTTTACTGTTGTTTTTCGTCACTACCTGTTGATGATTTTACTCAGCATCATTGTGCATACTGTTTTATTTGAAACTCAGCCTGATTTACACTACATGAGCATTAAAATGATGTTTTCGGGTCGAGTACCCCGTTCTACTACTTCGCCCGAGGGGCTTTTCGAGTGGTTCCAACGAGTGCGGCCGAGGGCCAAGAGTAATGGTGAGGTGCTGAGTGATATTAGTGCTTGGGATGAAGGAGCCCCTCCGGAGTCTGTACACACCCCTAGTGAGCGCACCGAGTGCGAGTGATTGGGAGGCATGAGTGGCTGTGAGGTTCTGAGTGATTGTGAGATGCTGAGGGATTGTGAGGCATGCCCGAGGGGCTACTTGTGATTTTACTACATTCATTTGCATACCAAATCTTTGTTGTAAAGTCGTTAAAAATGTGCATTGTTTTAAGGACTTTTATGAAGTTGATTTCTAAGGCATGATGATTTCGTATATCTACGTATACTATTGGAAAGTAAGGCTGTGTATATTGTGACTTGATGACATTGATTTTTATGTGATTCCTTGCTACTTAGACTTGATTTATTTCCATTAGTACTGTGTTGGCGTACTCACATTATTCTCTGCACCTCTGTGTGCAGATTCAGGAGCAGATTCGAGCGAGCCGGATCGTGGGGATATAGAGGTAGTTGTTCAGCGTTCGCAGCATCCCTGTTTTCTCTTCCTGTTGTATTTAGTTTTGATTCGGAGTTTTGTATCATAATACTTTATTTTGGCTTATTTCACTAGATGCTCATGACATGTTGGCTCCGGGTTTTGGGGACGGTGGTACTGTATATAAAAAAATTTGGCCTATTATATTAAGTAAATTTCTGTATATTGTTATGAAATGCTTGAAACTTAAATGAGATTTTCAAAAGAAAATGTGAACACGCGGTAGTCGGCTAGCCTAGTTCCACGATATGCGCCATCACGACTGGTTAGGATTTGGGGTCGTGACAAAGACAAAGGTAGTTACGCTTGAATCACAGGATTTGAACAAATTATCATATGATGAACTTCAAGGAGAACTTATAGCCTTCGAGAAAACTCATCTCAAGAAATCAAATCAAGAAGAGAAGAAGAAAACAGTTGCTTTCAAGGCTACAATTGAAAGAACAGACAATGACATTGATGACGACCCTGAAGCTCTTCAAGAAGAAATTGCCATGGTATCAAGGAACATGGATGGTTTAATGAGGAGATACAGGAATACAAAAAGAGGCAGGATATCACCCAGGCGAACTAGGCAATATAATGAACAAGAAAAAAATGATGGCAAATGCTATGAGTGTGGAAGATTTGAGCATGTTCAAGTTGAATGTCCTGAGATTAAAAGAAAGGTCTCCAGAGGATTTAACAAGAACAAATTATTAGGAAGATGGAGTGATGAAGACAGTTCAGAACACGAAGAGATAGCAAATCTATGATTCATGACAATTCTGGAAAACGACATGAACAAGCTCTCGTGGTGCTGGACAGACGAGGACATCTCAGATGTGATTGCAAAGATGACAACGAGAATTGTTTCATGGCGCGGGGTGAAACAAGCGAGGTAAGATCTTATAACTGTGAAAGATGTAATGAATTGTAGGATATTCTTGACCTTACTTTGAAAGAGTCTCAAAAGATGATGAATGAAATAAAGAGACTCAAGAAAGAAATAAAGACTGGAAACTCAAGCTTGAAGTATGAGAAATTGAAAAGGAAGTACCTCAAGATGAATTTGAAGAATTTCAAATGCAACTTAATGGCATGTGCAAATCCACCAGTCATAGTTCTGTAAAGTCGAACCAGGCGACTTACAAGTAGCTGGAGAAGGACCAGCCAGAACAGAGTCTGCCAGTACTAACATAAATAGGAGATCCAAAATGGATCAAGTCCTACGTATCACTACTATAATAAAAGTGGACATAAATATTCCTTTTGTCGATTTCGTAAGTCAAATATCTCAAGATGTATTTGGAAACACAAAAACAATCTTGAATCTAGTAATACAAACCAACAAGGACTCAAGCAAGCTTGGGTACCTAAAAGGAAGTGATAATTATGTTTTTCAGGAACACCATAGAAGGATTCGCAAAGGAAAATGGTACTTGGATAGTGCGTATTCCAGTCACATGACAGGTGACAAAAACCTGTTTAAAGAATTTACAAAAATAGGTGGAGGAAATGTCAAATTTGGTGATGACTCAAAAGGAAAGATAGTTGGAACCAGAACAGTTCCTTTCAATAGTAACTGTGATATCACTAAAGTTTATCTTGTTGACGGACTTAACTACAACCTTCTGAGTATAAGTCAGCTATGCGACTAAGGGTATGAAGTAAAGTTCAAGAAAGCAGGTTGTGCTATTCAAGATGAGACAGGTAAAATAATCCTCCTAGGTAAAAGGTATGGAAATGTCTATATTCTTGATGGTTTTGAAAATATAGATGGTAATATTTACTTGACATCCATATCTGATGATCCATGGTTATGGCATAAGAAACTTGGTCATGTAAGCATGCATTTGATAGAGAAACTTTCCAAGCATGATTTAGTTATTGGTCTACCCAAACTCAATTTTTCTAGAAACCATGTATGCGATGCATGTCAGATTGGTAAAAAAACTAGA
This sequence comes from Nicotiana knightiana, assembly GCA_005239525.1. Classification (NCBI taxonomy): domain Eukaryota; kingdom Viridiplantae; phylum Streptophyta; class Magnoliopsida; order Solanales; family Solanaceae; genus Nicotiana; species Nicotiana knightiana. Next base: position 50,606 of record ML369651.1, on the reverse strand, counting down.
AATTCTTTCAAAAACAAAGATATTGTGTCTACTTCAAAGCCCTTGCAATTGTTCATATGGACTTATTTGGACCTACTAGAACTGCTAGCATAGGAGGAAAACAATATGCATTTTTTATTGTTGATGATTACTCACGTTTTACTTGGGTGATATTTCTATCTCACAAAGATGAAGCTTCAAAAAATTTTGAGATCTTCTGTAAAAAGGTCAAAAGAGAAAAGGGGTATCTTATTACAACAATTCAAAGTGATCACAGAGGAGAATTTGAAAGCAGAGCATTGGAAGATTTCTGCAACAATCAAGGATACACTCATAATTTCTCTGCTCCAAGGTCACCCCAATAGAATGGAGTTGTTGAACGAAAAAATAGGACCTTACAAGATATGGTGAGAACTATGATACTAGAATATTTACTGCCAAATCACTTCTGGGCAGAAGGGGTAAGTACAGCTTGTCACATTCTCAGCCGATGTCTCATAAAACCCATCCTGAAGAAGACTCATGATGAACTGTGAAAAGGTAAACGACCCAATATAATTTACTTTCATCCATTTGGAAGCAAGTGTTTCATTCACAATAATGAAAAGGACAATCTTGGAAAATTCGGTCCAAGAAGTGATGAAGGTATTTTTCTGGGTTATTCATTAAATAATAGATCTTTTAGAGTCTATAATAAATGCACAATGTGTGTAGAAGAATCAGTACATGTTATATTTGATAAAAATAACACTTCAGCCGAGAAAGGAATTATTGCAGGTGATGAAGATCAAATTCAAGAAATTCAGGAGACAAGCAAATCTCAAGAGTCGACTAATAAACCTGATGGTGTGATAGAGTCAACTAATGAGATCAGCAACAGTCAATCAGAATCTCATCATAGGAGATCCAAGAGAAGGAATGAAAACCATGGGAGCTCTCCAGAAGAAATCAAACATCGCACTGATTTCCCAAATTCAGCCAAAGAAAATAGAGGAAGCTCTGAAAGACTCAAGCTGGTTACCAGCAATGCAGGAAGAGCTAGTTCAATTCGACAAAAACAAGTGCTAAGGAAGACAGAAAAAGCACCAGTGGAACATGTCCATTACTTGGAAAGGCACTGATATCTTGGAACAGTAAAAAGCAAGGATCAGTCGCATTATCCACAATTGAGGCTGAGTATATTACCATTGGACAATGTTATGCACAATTACTATGGATGTCTCATCAATTAGGTAACTATGAATTATTCTTTAAATCCATTCCAATTTTTTGTAGTGCTATACGTCTCTCAAAATATCATGTGCATCATTTTAGGTCAAAGCATATAGATATCAAGCATCATTTTATTATAGATCATGTTCTTAAGGTAAATATAGAACTATCTTTTGTTGGAACTATTGATCAATTAGCAGATATTTTTACTAAAACTTTACTAGAGGAAAGATTTTGCTTTTTTAGAGAATTGCTTGGTATTATTTCCATTAATCATTAATATTAGGACCTATGTGTTACTATTATTTTTATATTCCTAATGTTCAAACTTTGTTTTTTACTAATCATTAATTGCGCCTCTGAATTCCCTCTTTTTTCCTCTCTTCACATCAATGGCACGGTTCAAAGAAGGAAAACCAATCATCACGTTTGTTCAACTGACACTCCTTTCCTTTTCTGTACCCAACCGTCAGAAACCCTTCTTTTAATACCTGAAACCCTTTTTTCAATCTCTATCGTCCCTATCGCCTAGAAACCCTCTCCAAAACCTTTCTCCAATTCCATGTCCAAACACTCCAAAAATCTCTCAACCTCCACCAGGAAGAGTACTCGCTCCAGAGCAAAACCCCCTTCTCAGCCTCTAGTTTAAGTAGACCTAGGGTCCGACCATTCAGAAGGTTTTGCCTCCTCTCAGGAGGACCTCTCAGATCATTCTCATACTTTAAGAGAAAAAGCCCTGGGAAAAAGACCTATGGAAGAACCCCCTAAATCCTTTACTCAAAAGAAGTCGAGAATAGATCTCTCTAGTTCTTTAGATTCTGTCCTAAATTTCTAGGATTCTCCAAACAGAGATTTTTTCATTGCTTTGAGAGACAAGCCAATTTCTCATGGCAGAGTATTTGACCTTCATTACATTGAAGCCCTAAATTCTAAGGTAAAATTCTGTTTGTTTATCAAGGCTGATCAAAATTCTTTTTTGTTCCCCCTCCTAAAGTCTATGAACCCCTAGTGAAAATGTTTTATGTAAATCTTCGCTCTAGTAAGTCTGACAAGTTGGAATCCTTAGTGTTAGGGAAGCGCATTGTTCTTGATTTTTCCATATTTGATTCAATTTTCCAGTGTAAGTGTTCTGGTTTTCCCATGCTTTTCAAAAATTCCTGGCCTGATGATTTTGAAATCACTTTTGATCAATCAAAACGGTGTATTTCTGAGTGTCCATCTGAATCTCTCCCAAACCACTTAGGTCCTAGTGATGTTAGCTTTGAAACTCGTGTTCTAGCCCACATTGTTGCAACTACTCTGTTTCCTCGTACTGGCTCTTTCTCCACTTTCTCTCAAAGAGATACTTTTCTTGTCTATTGCCTTGAGACAAAACTCAAGATCAAATTATCCTCCTGGGTCATAAATTTTATGATTGAAAGTGCTGACGATCCTACTAGTCTATCATATGGCATGGCCATCACTCACATTCTAGAAGCTCATAATATTTCTATCTCGGAATATCCCTTCATCTCTGTTTCAAAATCATACAATTCCAGAGTGTTTGCGAGTATGGGGTATATGTGTATGAAGGGCTCATGGGTCAAGAAACAAGAAGGTGAGGTCAAACATGTTCAACCCGATCCAAAATCAAAACCCTCTATTTCCTATCATAGTCCTAGTGACCCTGACCTTGCTGAGAAACTGGTTGCCATTGATAATCAGTTGTATGCAATCAAAGATCTTCTTGTTGCTACTCAGTCCACTGTTGGAGAGATTCATGCAATCTCCAAAGAGACAGGGTCTGATGTTTCAAAGATAAGAGTTGCAGTGCTTAGAGTTAGGGAAAACGTAGTCAAGGCATTCAAGGAGGTACACGACAAGCTTGATGGAGTGACTATCTCAGCCAATGCCAGCTTTGATCAACTGAAGGAGGCAATTTGCAATACTCTTACTTATTTCTTGCGTCGTTAATGTGGAAGTTTTAGACAATATTTTTTGTTGTGCTATTTTGGACTGGATAACCAGTCGTTAGATGATTTTTCTTTTCTTTTGTTTTGCCATAACTCTGCAAGCATATCATGCCATAAATCCTGTTTTAGTATATAGTATGTTGTTATTTTATCCCCTCTTTGTTGATGTCAAAAAGAGGGAGAAGGATATATGTATATTCGTGCGGGTACATCCATTCCATTGTAGCGGAAGTCAACTATATATACTATAGGAGAATCTGACTAAAAGTAGTAATCCCAACGGCACCTCTTGAGGGGGAGTCATAGATCCTACAGAAGAAGTCGACTAAAAGTACATCCATTCCATTGCAGGGGAAGTCGACTATAGATACTACAGGAGAAGCTGACTAAAAGAAGTAGTCCCAGCGACACCTCTAGAGGTGGATTCATAGATCCTACAGAAGAATTCGACTAAAGGAAGTAGTCTCAATGACACCTATTGAGGGGGAGTCAACTGCACTCATCGAGGGGAAGTAAAATACAGGGAAGTCAACTGATGTTTATATATATTATTTTGTCATCATCAAAAAGGGGGAGATTGTTAGGTTTTAGTTTAATGATGAAAATTAATATAATTGCTTTTGGTATAGGGACTCAAGGAAAGCATCTAGTATCAAAGTGCACAAGAGAAATAATCAATCTAAAGGAAGGAATCAATCAAATATTGAAACAACTAAAGATTCGGCAAGGAAATCAATCCGAGATTGATTGAAGCGGAAAAGAAGTATTGAAGATCTTGCAAGATGATCAATCAAGTTGCTATTACTGGAAGGACCAAAAATCAAGGAGAAAATCTGGCACTATCAAGTCCTATAGAAGGAAATCTATTAAAGTCCTCTCATCAAGGAAGAGCAACGGCAAATAACCTTATTCTTGGAAAGAATCAATTTCTTTCCAAGGATCAAATCTCTTGGGTTGGAAAATCTCTTCAGCAATAGCTTCCGACAAATTATTTATACACATCCTTAAGCCTTAGAGAAATATACTTTGATCAAACCAAATACCCTCTCTTTGTTCCACTGCAAACAAACATTGTAGCTCTAGTAGATCGATAATGTAACAAGTTAGAGAATAAAGAGAGAAAAACACTTGTGAGGCATTGTATCAAAAAGGAACGAGTGACATAGAAACTGAGCTATTGGTGTAAACCACACCATTCACTTTGTACTCAAGAAACTCATTCACTGAAAGAAAACTCCCTTGCAATTCAAGGGGACTGGACTAAAATTCACATTGAATCCGAAATCAGTATAAAAATTCCAGTGCCTTTAATTCTTGCACTTTATTTCTGCATCTTAAATTCTGATCTTCTTATTTTCTCATTATTACATCTAGTCTGCTAATTAGAAAACTAGTCAACTTATAGCGATTAAATTTAAAAATAAATAATTCACGCCCCCCTCCCTCCCCCTCTCCCTTCCTTGTACTTTCAAATTCTTGGAAATGGAGCCACATATTGGGGGATGATAGTTCATATGTCAGACCCCATAGTGTAACATGTTAGAATTTAATCTTAGAGGGCATAGAATTGATCATTATAGTTTTGAACAGAAAAGAGCCTAAGGGCAAAACCTAGGAGTGAGAAATATTTGTTATTGCCAAAGATATGTTTTTCGTACGACTCATGCATGAGGCTAAGAAGATATGATATATGAAATGAGAACCAAGAGCAGCCGATATTGAATTTCAGGGAATGATTTAAGTTGTTCATATTTATTCAAATCAGAAGTAGAAAGTACCATGTTAGTAAGTTACTATATGAAGTAACTATTATTGTGATATAAAAGATATGACAGTTTCCCCTTAGGTTATGTGACTAAGTATTTACCACAAATGTTTATAGTCCCGTATGATTTTTAAGTGTATAGAAAGCTTGGAGTTAGATATTCCGATATCGTTTAAGCCAAATGAAATATCCCTAAGTGTGATTCATGTACATAGTTCAAAAAAGATAGTATGGGACTAAAGAATATGGTCAGATAGTGATGGAAGTTAGGAATAACCTTATGCTTCACTTTAGTTATTCAAAGCAGAACAAGAAAATATGATTCTAGTAGGAGATTTATTAAAACAATAGTAAGTAAGTCTTGAGTAGATACAATGAATTAGCAATTCCAGTAGAGCTACTAGAGGTGCCATTTGATTTACTTGGTTAGGATAACACTAGTGAGTGGGTAACAGTTTGAAAAATCGAATGCATGTTAGAACTCAAAGTGTTTAAGTTTAAACTTGAAGTACAGTGACAGAGGAATCAGCTAGGCAGCAAGAGAGAAAACTACAGGAGAATAGCCTTTGAGAGTTATCGAAAAGGGGTTTCCCCCAAGATTGTTAGTGTGAGCAGAGTTGTATTATTAAGATTCGGGTTGCATCTCCCCTATAATCTTTACTTCCTCCCAATTCGACATAACACGAACAACAACAAGAACAAAACAATATATATATATATATATATATATATATATATATATATATATATATATATTTCCAAACTACTCTCCGTCACAAAATACTACAAAATAGTCCACACACCCCAATCACTTCATACACAAAACGACAACCATAATAGTGTCAAACAACCTGAAAATGTAACGACGAATGACCAACACACCATCCCGCCATTATGTGGTGTTTCTCCACACTGTTTATCCTCCAAACATCCATAAACAATAGCAACACAGTATACAATATAGCCCACAAAACATTCCACTACAAGTTGAATAACTCGAACTCATGGCTTCCGATCACCGTCCCGTGAGTTCTTACAATTATTGAAAAAAATTCTCTAATTTTACAACAGAAAAAATGGATGAAAGAGGGTAGTATACTCACCTTATTTGTTTAATATCTAAGCTCCTATCTTGGTTCTTCAACCCTTAGGTTTTCCTCCAACAAGAACTTGAAAAGAAGAGAAAATCATTTAGGGTTTTGTGTTGAATTTTTGGGAGAAGTTTGCAGGGGCTTGTCTCTAATTTCTTTGCTCTATAATGAGTTTAAAATTTGAAGGGAATCATCATCCCTTAAAAGGGTTCTTTTTCCGATCCAAACTATCCTCTTTTGGACATATTTCGTCCTTTCATTAAGCAAGAAGGTGACACACCTACTTGTCACCTATGCAATCTGCGCAGTCTCGCAAAAGCGCAAATATCTCTTTACTCCAATGTCGTGTCGATGAACGATTTATTGCGTTAGAAACTAGACTCGTAGATATTCAATTTGGTAGGTGTATCATCTCGTAACCAACTATATTTGGAGAAAAGCTCAGCTACATTTGACCTAATGTTCAGCACATTTATGAATGTAACTTGTGATGACCTTTGCTAACTTTTGTTCCACAACTTGCTTGACTTCAAACATTACACGCGACTATCAAACGGCTAAAATAATTTATAACATAAACTCCTTATAACGTTAAGAACCTTAATCTCACCCCAAAAATACATGTTATAACATTCCCAACTTGTCGACTTTCGACGAAACTTATTTTCTTCAATTCATTTAGCTTCTAAGCCTTCCAACCATCTTGGTACTTGTTATTCATGATATTAAATATTTGTAACCTAGACAGAAACATGGCTAAATTAATTTAGGTACTTTCAAAGATGATCTCATTTTTAAGCTTAAATCAAATGATTTGCAATGCACTCTTAGGTACGAAAATATGGGGTGTAACACCCTGCATTTGCAAAACCCCATCATCTCCAATGGTAAACTGCTTGGAATAATCGTGCCGCTATGTGTCCTTAAGGACAAGCAAGTGGGGGTCTTCATACTGACACTCTCTGATGTGCTCATACAAAGAAGACTGAGAAACCATGCAAGCAAGAATCCGACTAGGCCCCGAAACATCTAACCTCACGAACTGGTTGGCCAAGGCCGGAACATCTAATGCTAGCGGTCTCTCACCAACTGGAATATATGTGAGGCTACCCATACTCACAGCCTTTCTACTCAAGGCACCGGCACCCACATTGGCCTTCCCGGGATAATACAAAATGGTGATATCATAGTCTTTTAATAGCTCCAACCACCTCCGTTACCCCAAATTGAGATCCTTTTGCTTGAAAAAATATTGTATACTCCGATAATCCGTGAATACCTCACACTACACGCTGTAGAGGTAATGCCTCCAAATCTTCATTACATTAACAATGGCTTCCAACTCCAAGTCATGAAAAGGGTAATTATTCTCGTGAACCTTCAACTATCGCGACGCGTATGAAATCACCATGATGACCACAACTAAGCACTCTAGCCACTGTTCTTGCTCCACCATGATGACCACCATATGGCAAAGAATGACAAGACCCAAGAACATCACCTTGCTCTTCTTCCGATACACACCTCATAATCACCCCATCCGTACAAATCCGAAAAAGGTATGGTTCATCCCAATAATAATCTTGACAGTCTCTTTTGAGCTTCTTCCTTTAGCTTGAAGAGAACTCATCTGGAATGATTCCACACAGAAGAAAATTTTCCATATATGTGAACCATGGAACCTCTTTAATTGAAATTGCCAAAAGTTTCTCATCAGGGAAGAGTCATTGACTTCAATGCCATCATGCAGCCTCCCCCCCCTCTGAACGAGATAAGTGGTTCGCGACTTGGTTTCACTACCTTTCTTATCTTGGATTTCGATATCAAATTCTTGTAACAAGAGTACCCATCTCATCAATCGAGCTTTGTAGTCCTTTTTCCTCATAAGATAATGAAGTTCCCCATGGTTCGTGTGGACAATAACCTTTGCACCCATCAAGTACGGGCTGAACTTTTTAATTGCAAACACAATAGCAAGGAGTTCCTTCTCTGTAACTGTATAGTTGACTTGGACACTATTCATGGTCTTACTAGCATAGTAGATCGGATGGTAAATCTTGTTGATACATTTCCCCAAAACAGCCCCAACCGCTACGTCACGTGCATCACACATGAGTTCAAAAGGCACACCCCAATTTGAAGCGGTGATGATGGGAGTAGTTGTCAACTTGAGCTTCAAAAATTCAAAAGCTCTCATGAAATAATCATTAAAATTGAACTTGGCATCCTTCTAACGGATATTTCACAACGGTCACCACTTTAGAAAAAACTTTGATAAAGCGCCGGTAAAAGCCCGCATGGCCTAGGAAACTCCTCACGCCCTTCGTCGAAGTTGGGGGTGGAAGCTTATATATCACCTCAATTTTTGTCTTGTCAACTTCCTTGATATTTTATGGTCAAGGAAAATACAATCATCAACCATGAAATGGAATTTCTTCCAATTAAGTACCCAAGTTGGTTTCGTCACATCTAGCCAACACTTTGTCCAAATTTGAAAGACAATCATCAAAAGAGTCCCCAATCATCAAAATGTTTCATGAAAACTTCAAGGTAGTCCTCCACTGTGTCCGTGAAAATGGCCATCATACAATGTTGAAAAGTCTTCGGTGCATTGCACAAACCAAATGGCATTCGCTTGAAAGCAAAAGTACCATAAGAACATGTACAGGTTGTTTTCTCTTGATCTTCTAGGGCAATGAGAATTTGATTGTATCATGAGTACCCATCAAGAAAGCAATATAAATCACGAGCGGCCAATCTGTCGAGCATTTTATCGAAGAAAGGAAGTGGAAAGTGATCCTTCCTTGTTACTTTGTTGAGATTGCGATAATCCATACACACCCTCCAACCGGTCACCGTTCTCGTAAGAATCAAGTCATTCTTATCATTAGTGACCACCGTCATGCCCCCTTTATTTGGGACACATTGAACCGGAGAAGTCCATGAACTATCAGAGATAGAGTAAACAACCCCGGCATCCAACCACTTGATAATCTTCTTCTTGACAACTTTTTGCATAGCCTCATTGAGTCTTCTTTGATGTTCAATAGATTGTTTGTCTCTATCCTCAAACTTGATCTTATTCATGCAAAAAGTGGGGCTCATACCCCGAATATCCGCCAAGGTCCACCCAATAGCCTTCTTCCTCTTTTGTAACACCATCAATTGGAATCTACATGCACGTTAGTCAAATAAGAGGAAAGAATAACCGGTAAAGTAGAACAAGGGCCGAAATTCATACCAAAGGTGTGGAGCAATGGCGTCAACTCCAAGGTAGGTGGAACTTCAATAGAAGGCTTTGTAGGAGGAGTCTTCCAATTTTCAAGATCCAAAGACAATTTTCGGGGTGCATAGTTGTACGACGCCATTCCTTGCAAAGAGTTCACACATTCCATAAAACCATCCATCTCGTCATCATCAAAGTTGAGCAAGATGGCCTCCACTATATCACCAACATTGATAATAGCACTTGTATCATCAATAATGACATCGGTCACCAAATCCACAAAAGAACACACCTCATTGCTATTTGGTTGCCGCATGGACTTACACACATGGAATACCAAATTTTCATCTCCAACCCGGAAAGTGAGTTCTCCGGCTTCAACATAACAAAGAGACTTACCCGTAGCAAGGAAAGGTCTCCTAAGAATAATTGGCACTTCATAATCAACTTCACAATCTATAATGACAAAGTCGACCAGAAGAATGAATTTATCAACTCGGACCAACACATCTTCAATCACACCCAACGTCTTTTTCATGGTACGATCGCCATTTGCAATCTCATAGAAGTGGGTCTTGGTATCCCAATTCCCAAGGTATTGAAAATCAAAGAATGCATCAAATTTATGCTTGTCCTAAGATCACAAAGAGCTTTAGCAAACTCGACACTTCCAATTGTACAAAGAATCGTGAAAGACCCGTGATCCTCCAACTTAGGAGCCATTGAATGAATAATCTGTAATGACTCGACAGGTCATTTTGCATTATCGGACCTTGTTCCCCTAAATTAAATTTCCCATAGCGTCTTATTATGATTTATGACATTCGGGGACTGGTGGTCAAGGATTCGGAGGTGTTTAGAGTGTTATAGGAACAGTTGGTTCCTTAAGGTTGGCCTTTACGGCCAAGTTTGACTTCGGTCAATATTTTGGGTAAACGACCTCGGAATTGGGTCTCGCCGGTTCTGGTAGCTTTGTATGATGATTTTGAACCTGGGCGTATAATCGGAATGGGTTTCTAATGACCCAGGAGCATTTCGGCACCCAATATTGAAATAAGAAGTTCCTTAAGTTCCTATTGTGGTTTGGGATGTGTTTTTGTGTTATCGACGTCCAAACAGAATTTCGAGACCGGGAATAGTTCCGTTATGTCATTTATGACTTGCATGCAAAATTTGGTGCCATTCCGAGTAGTATAGGTCAGTTCGGCGAGTTGCTAGCGAAGTCTAGAAAACTTAAAGTTCCTAAGTTTGGTTCTTGGAGTTTTGAGGTGTGATTTTGAGTTTTAGCGTTGTTTTGGGCGTTTCTAAGACTCGAGCGAGTCCGTATCATGATTTGGTACTTGTTGGTATATTTGGACGGGGGCTCGGGTGAGCCTAGGTGACTCCCAGACACCACACGAGGCCAAAAACCAACTGAAATAGCTGTTGGTGCACTTGTTCTGTGACCGCAGGTGCGGTAGACCAGTCGCAGGTGCGGGACCGCTCCTGCGGTCCCAGCCTCGCAGGTGCGACCCCCAGTGGTCTATCCAATTCTCGCAGGTGCGGACAAAGTTTTGCATGAGCGGAGCCACAGGTTCGGTCTCCACTCCGCAGATGCGGGCCCAGGCTCCCCAGTCCATTTCCGCAGGTGCGAGCCTTTGCTCGCAGGTGCGAGACCGCAGGTGCAGTCCTTGAGCCGTAGGTGCGAAAATACTATTCAGACAGTGTGTTTTTATACACGGGTTTTAATTCATTTTCTCATCTTCTTCTTCTTCCTTGGGGCGATTTCCACCATTTTTGAGGGGCAAACGACTTGGTTTTTTAAGGTAATTAAATTCTACTCTAATATTGGCTTCATGCATGAATTCCTAAAAGTTATGGAATTTGAGAAAAAATTGTAAGAAATTGTTCACTGAAAAGTATTCTCTTTTAAAAGGAATAATGTGTGTGCATGTGACTGCTTCGCAATTTACATTCCGCAAGCGGAGTGTGATTTGCCCCACTCTTATTGGAACGGGACATACGCCACGAATTGAGAGATGCACTTTTGGTACAAGTCGTTCGATCCTCGACAGTGCATAGAGAGGTTGAGAGATGCACTTTTGGACGGGTCGTTCGATCCTTGGTAGTGCATAGATGTGAGTACTTTGTGGAGAGGTGCACTTTTAGTACGGGCCGTTCGATCCTCGACAGTGCACGGGCATGACTATCTTATGACTCTGGCCGGTTGTCCTTACCTTGCATGCGTATGATTTATTTGTTACTAAATTCATGGATATTGATCTGACAGATATTTGGGGGAAAGTGAAGTGGTAATTGTTTATTTATTCCCAGTATTCTTCCTGGATTTCAGTATCTTACATATATACTTGTTGCCTCACTGTCTTTACATGCCTACCGTTTCCATTATATTATGTTAAACCTTAGTGAGTGTCATGTCGATATCTCGTCACTGCCTCTTCGAGGTTACGCGGGATACTCACTGGGTACATATATATTTATGTACTCATGTTGCACGTCTGTACTTAATTGTACAGGTTCTGAGGCTGGTGCGTCTAGTTATCCGACTGGAGCTTGACGTATATTCTGAACCTGACTCCACATTGAGCTGCCTCCCTTAGCAATTCTCAGCAGTACTATGGATTTATCTTTTGTTTATTTTTGTCTACTTCTTTCAGACAGTAGTAGCACAGTTTGTATCATCTTTTGTATATTCTACTAGTTCGCTTATTGACTAGTGACACTAGTTCCTGGCACACAAATAATAGACTCTTTATTTTGGGACTGTATATATTGGTGCATGATCATTGTAGTTGTATTTACTTAAGTTGGTTAATGTTTTCGCTTTTATTTAAATGATCTAAGCTTACAAATTTTGGGAATATGTGGGGTTGGTATGCCAAATAAGGATCATCTCGTTAGTAAACAACCGTTGTCTTGACTGACTCCGGTGTTGGGCGCCATCACATCCTGTGTTGGATTTTGGGTCGTGACAACATGGTATCAGAGCACTAGGTTCACATAAGTCTCACAAGTCACGAGCAAACCCAATAGAGTCTTGAGGATCGGTACAGAGACGTTTGTACTTATCTTCGGGAGGCTATAGGGTGTTAGGAAACCTCTCTTTGTTCTTATTCTATCGTGCAGTCGATGATTTACTAAATTCATTCTTCTATTCTCTCACAAATTGTGAGGACACGTGCATCTGATGTTCCAGACCCGGGAAGGGCCGCTACCCTCCCTGTCCGAGGCCGCGGCAGAGGCGGGGGGAGGGAACCGGCCCGTGGTAGGGGACGAGGGCATCCCAGAGCTATTCTGGTACCGCCACCAGAGGACCCTATTATAGAGGAGCAGGATGAGGTGCCTCCAGCAGATCCTGCACCAGTAGACTTTATGACGGCGCCAGGCTTCCAAGCAGTCATGGGTCGTATGATAAGATTTATGGACACTATGTCCCAGGCTGGTTTATTTCCAGCAGATCCTCCCACTTCTCAAGCGGGAGGGGGAGTCCAGACCCCTACTTCCCAGGCTGCAGGATAGACAGCAGCATTATATCATACCCCGATTACACTGCTCGTGGGTGGGGTCCAGCCTGTTGTAGTGGCACTTGAGCCTAGACCAGCTGCAAACAGCGATCCATAAAAGTTATTGGATAGATGGACCCGATTGCACCCTCCAGTCTTTGGGGGTGAGCGAGGCAAGGACGCCCAGGATTTTGTGGATAGGTGCAGGGACAGACTGCACAACATGATGATACTAGAGTCCCATGGAGTGGATTTCACTACCTTCCAGTTGGAGGGCAGAGCTCGTAGGTGGTGGCAGTCCTATATTCTCAGCAGGCCAGCAGATTCTCCTCCTGTCACTTGGGAGCAGTTCACGCAAATGTTTCTGGACAGATATATCCCACTCTCTGAGAGGGAAGAGCTGCAGTATAAGTTTGAGCGGCTAGAGCAAGGGCAGATGTCAGTGACAGATTATGAGGCTAGATTTTAAGAGTTGTCTCGCCATGCACTCACGATACTACCTACTGATGCAGAGAGGGTGCGGAGATTTGTGGCTGGGTTGCACCCAGGTATTAGGGCCACCATGGACCGAGAGGTGGAGATGGGTATTCCTTATCAGATCGTGGTAGAGATTGCTCGCAGGATCGAGGGGTACCGGTCGAAGAGCAGGGAGCAGGGGCAGCAGGATAAGAGGGATAGATTCTCTGGAGATTTTAGAGGTGCCCCAGCTAGAGGCAGGGGTCAGTATAGCAGTGGTCAGCCCAACAGGCCTTTATATTCAGCACCTCCACCGACTCCCCAAGGTGTTCCAGCGAGGCCTCATTTCAGCGCCATGCCAGAACATACCTACCGTCCTCCAGCCATTCAGAGTTCACATAGTGGTTATCCCAGTCATCCAAGATCCTCCGGCCTTTACTTCAGTGTTATGCCTCAATGCTCTCACCGCCCTCTGGCCATTCAGGGTTCTTCTTCAGGGCAGCAGACTATGCTACCTAGGAGTTGTTATGAGTGTGGAGAGACAAGTCATATGAGGAGGCAGTGTCCCAGGTTTTGGGGCGAGGCCGTACAGCAGGGTTATCAGCCGATGGGTCTGGCACCAATAGTCCGGCCACCTAGAGTTGGAGGACAGGTCGGCAGGGGTCGTCCTAGAGGTAGAGGCCAGTCAGGGGGAGGTCAGGCAGCTCCTGTTCACTCTATTAGAGCTCAGTCTTCCGGTACTCCAGCCAGATTCTATGCCATTCCGGCCATATCAGATGCAGTGGCCTCAGACACCGTGATCACAGGTATTATTACAGTATGTGGTAGAGAGGCATCGGTATTATTTGATCCAGGATCCACTTATTCCTATGTTTCAGTCTTATTTGCTCATTTTCTGGATGTCCTCGTGAGTCCTTGGGGTTACCTATTTATGTGTCCACTCCCGTGGGCAATTCTATGGTTGTAGACCGGATTTGTCGGTCCTGTGTGATTTCATTTTGTAGGTTTGAGACTCGAGCGGATCTTTTATTGCTCGACATGGTTGATTTTGAGATTATTTTAGGCATGGATTGGCTGTCTCCTTATCATGACGTGCTAGATCGCCATACCAAAATAGTTACTTTAGCCATGCCCGAGTCGTCTAGGTTGGAGTAGAGAGGTTCCTCAGTTAGTACAGCCAGCCGGGTTATTTCATTCTTGAAGGCTCGACATATGATCGAGAAGGGTTGTCTGGCCTATTTTGCTTATGTGCGGGACACCACCACCGAGTCTCCGACGATTGATTCGGTGCCAGTTTTTCAAGAGTTTTCTGATGTATTTCCTTCGGATCTTCCGGGCATGCCTCCGGATTGTGATATTGTTTTTTGCATTGATTTAGCTCCAGAAACCCATCCTAGATCTATTCCTCTGTACCGTATGGCTCCGAAAGAGTTGAAGAAGCTGAAGGAGCAACTTGAGGAGTTGTTAGCTAAGGGGTTCATCAGACCGAGGGTATCGCCGTGGGGTGATCCAGTTCTATTTGTGAAGAAGAAGGATGGGTCTATGTGGATGTGTATTGATTACCGCCAGTTGAACAAGGTTACCATTAAGAACAAGTATCCTTTGCCGCGCATCGATGATTTGTTTGACCAATTGCAGGGTGCTCGCGTGTTTTCTAAGATTGATTTGAGATCGGGGTATCATCAGTTGAGGATTCGGGCTTTAGATGTTCCGAAGACTGCTTTTCGTACGAGATATGGCCATTATGAGTTCCTGGTGATGTCTTTAGTTTGACTAATGGTCCAGCAGCGCTCATGGACTTGATGAATAGAGTGTTCAGGCCGTATATAGATTCCTTTGTCATTGTCTTCATTGATGACATTTTGATTTACTCCCGTAGCCTGGGGGAGCACAAGCAGCATCTGAGCGTTTTGCTCCAGACTTTGCGGGAACAGAAGTTATATACTAAGTTCTCCAAGTATGAGTATTGGTTGGATTCTGTGACATTCTTGGGACATGTGGTATCCAGAGAGGGTATCAAGGTTGATCTTCAGAAGATCGAGGCAGTTCAGAGTTGGTCGCATCCTACTTCAGCTACAGAGATCAAGAGCTTTTTGGGCCTAGCAGGCTATTATCGCTGATTTGTGGAGGGGTTCTCTTCTATTGCAGCTCCATTGACTATATTGACTCAGAAGAATGCCCTGTTTCGATGGTCTGACGAGTGTGAGGCGAGCTTTCAGAAGCTCAAGACAGCATTGACCTCAACACCAGTTCTAGTTTTTCCTACCAGTTCTGGGATGTATACAGTATATTGTGACACTTCGCGCGTTGGCTTGGGGTGTGTATTGATGCAGGAGGGGAGAGTTATTTCTTATGCTTCGCGCTAGCTTAAGGTTCATGAGAAGAATTACCCTGTGCACGATTTGGAGTTGGCGGCGATTGTTCACGCTCTTAAGATTTGGAGGCACTACTTGTATGGAGTGTCCTGTGAGGTTTATACAGACCACCGTAGCTTGCAACACTTGTTCAAGCAGAAGGATCTTAATTTGAGGCAGCGCAGATGGCTTGAGTTGTTGAAGGATTATGATATCACCATTCTTTATCACCCGGGCAAGGCAAATGTGGTAGCAGATGCTTTGAGCAGGAAGGCGGAGAGTATGGGTAGCTTGGCTTATATTGAAGCAAAGGAGAGACCTCTAGCCTTGGACATTCAGTCCTTGGCCAATCGCCTGGTGAGATTAGACCTTTTATAGCCTCGTCGAGTTTTAGCACATGTGGTTGCTCAGGCTTTGTTATTGGGGGAGATTAAGGCCCGGCAGTTCTATGATCCGTGCTTAGTAGAGCTTCGTGAGACAGTGGTTCAGGGTAGGGCCAAAGAGGCTACTATTGGCGAGGATGGTGTTCTGAGACTTCGAGGCCGCTTATGTGTTCCTAAAGTTGATGGCCTGAAGGAGAGGATTCTAGAGGAGGCACACAGTTCTCGGTATTCTATTCATCCTGGTGCTACGAAGATGTATCGTCACTTGAAGCAGCATTACTGGTGGAGGCGGATGAAGAAGGACATTTTTGAGTATGTAACTAGGTGTCTTAATTGCCAGCAGGTGAAGTATGAGCACCAGAGGTCGGGAGTACTACTTCAATAGATGCCCATTACTGAGTGGAAATGGGAGCGCATCATTATGGACTTCATGGTTGGGTTGCCTCGGACCTTGCGGAAGGTTGATGCGGTTTGGGTCATTGTGAATAGGTTAACCAAATCGGCGTATTTCATTCCAGTAGCTACTACTTATACTTCTGATAGGTTGGCCCAGATCTATATTCGGGAGATAGTCCGGTTGCATGGTGTGCCGGTGTCCATTATATCAGATCGAGGTCCTCAGTTCACCTCGCACTTCTGGAGAGCATTGCATAGTGAGATGGGCACCCAGATAGACCTCAGCACAGCATTTCACCCTCAGACTGATGGTCAGTCGGAGCGTACAGTTCAGATACTGGAGGACATGCTCAGGGCATGTGTGATTGACTTCGAAGGTCAGTGGGACCAGTTCTTTCCTTTGGCCGAGTTTGCTTACAATAATAGTTATAAGTCCAGCATTGAGATGGCACCATTTGAGGCTTTGTATGGTCGCGATGTCATTCTCCTATCGGGTGGTTTGAGCCTGGCGAGGCTAAGTTATATGGCACCGACCTGGTGAGGGATGCTTTGGAGAGAGTGAAGTTGATTCAAGAGAGACTCCGCACAGCACAGTCTAGACAGAAGAGTACGTGGATCAGAGGGCGCGTGATGTATCATTTATGGAGGGAGATAAGGGTATTATCAGATTTGGGAAGAAGAGAAAGCTGAGCCCGAGGTTTATAGGTCCATTCGAGGTGTTGAGGCGAGTTGGGGAGGTTACATATGAGCTGGCCTTGCCTCCCAGTTTATCAGGAGTTCATCTAGTTTTTCATGTATCCATGCTTCGAAGGTACCACGCCTACATCTCTCACGTGGTTGATTTCAGCACTAATCAATTGGATGAGAGATTGGGCTACGAAGAGGAGCCATTTGCTATTATTGATAGACAAGACCGCTAATTGAGGTCCAAGAGAGTTTCTGCCGTAAGGGTCCAGTGGAAGGGCCAACCAGTTGAGGAGGCGGCCTGGGAGTCAGAGGAGGACATGCGGAGAAGATATCCACACATATTCAGCACTTCATGTATGATTCTAGACCCGTTCGAGGATGAACGTTTGTTTAAGAGGTGGAGAATGTAACGACCCGACCGGTCGTTTTGTGTTATCGGACCCTGTTCCCCTAAATGAAACATCCTATAGCGGCTTATTATGATTTATGATTTGCGGGGACTGGTGGTCGGGGATTCGGAGGTGTTTAGAGTGCTATAGGAACATTTGGTTCCTTAAGGTTGGACTTTAAGGCCAAGTTTGACTTCGGTCAACATTTTGGGTAAACGACCTCAGAATCAAGTCTCGTCGATTCTGGTAGCTTCGTATGATGATTTCGGACCTGGGCGTATGTTCGGAATGGGTTTCTGATGACCTGGGAGCATTTTGACGCCCAATATTAAAATAAGAAGTTCCTTAAGTTCTTATTGTGGTTTGGTACGTGTTTTTGTATTACCGAGGTCCGAACAGAATTTTAAGATCGGGAATAGTTCCGTTATGTCATTTATGACTTGCCTGCAAAATTTGGTGTCATTCCGAGTAGTATAGGTAGGTTCGGCGCATTGTTAGCGAAGTCTAGAAAACTTAAAGTTCCTAAGTTTGGTTTTTGGGGTTTTGAGGTGTGATTTTGAGTTTTAGCGTTGTTTTGGGTGTTTTAAAGACTCGAGCTAGTCCGTATCATGATTTGATACTTGTTGGTATATTTGGACAGGGGCTCAGGTGGGCCCAGTTGACTCACGGACACAACACAAGGCCAAAAACGAACTGAAATAGCTGTTGGTGCACCTGTTCTGTGACCGCAGGTGCGGTTGACCAGTCGCAGGTGCGAGACTGCTCCTGCGGTCCCAGCCTCGCAGGTGCGAGACTGCTCCTGCGGTCCCAGCCTCGCAGGTGCGACCCCCAGTGGTCTAGCCAATTCTCGCAGGTGCGGACAAAGTTCTGCAGGAGCAGAGCCACAGGTTCGGTCTCCACTCCGCAGGTGCGGGACCAGGCTCCCCAGTCCATTTCCGTAGGTGCGAGCCTTTGCTCGCAGGTGCTAGACCGCAGTTGCGGTCCTCGAGCCGCATGTACAAAAACACTATTCAGACAGTGTGTTTTTATACACGGGTTTTTATTCATTTTTCTCATCTTCTTCTTCCTTTGGGCGATTTCTACCATTTTTGAGGGGCAAACGACTTGGTTATTTAAGGTAAGTAAATTCTACTCTAATATTGGCTCATGCATGAATTCCTAGTTAAGTTTAATCACATAATTTGTGAAAAATCAAGAATTGGGTAGTAACCTAGGGCTTTCGATAATTTGAGAATTTACCCGTAAATTAACTATGGAATCAAGTAAAAATTGTATATTAATGATCCTTAGGCTTTGGGTGAGTGTTTCCTTCGAGAATTATTGGAATCCGAGCATGCGGGCCTGGGTCGGATTTTAGATTTTCTTCAAGAATGGTGAATTTGGCTAAGTAATAGGAGAATTCCATGCTGTGAATATAAATTAATGTATTTGTATAACATTTGGCTAGTTTTGAGTCCTCGGATGTAGAGGTTGGAGTTTCGGGCGCGTTCTCGGTCCAGGGAGTAAATTCGATGCAAGGTGAGTCTCCTTTCTAACCTTGTAAGGGGGAATTGTCCCCCTAAGTGATTAAATGCTATATGTGATAATTTGTGAGGGCTACGTACGTACAAAGTGACGAGAGTCTGTACGTAGCGACTATTACTATTATGTTCGGGTAGTTATGCCCACATTATGCCTTATGTTTTACTTGATATGAACTATGTGCTTAATGAATTAACGTTACATGTTGCTTATTTCCCCGAAGTTATGGAATTTGAGAAAAACTTGTAAGAAATTGTTCATTGAAAAGTATTCTCTCTTAAAAGGAATAATGTGTGTGCATGTGACCGCTTCACAATTTACATTCCACGAGCGGAGTGTGATTTCTCCCACTTTTATGGGAACGAGCTGTACGCCACGGCGGATTGAGAGATGCACTTTTGGTACGGGCCGTTCGATCCTCGGCAGTGTATAGAGAGGTTGAGAGATGCACTTTTGGTACGGTCCGTTCGATCCTCGGCAATGCATAGATGTGAGTACTTTGTGGAGAGGTGCACTTTTGGTACGGGTCGTTCGATCCTCGGTAGTGCACGGGCATGACTATCTTATGACTCCGGCCGGTTGTCCTTACCCTGCATGCGTATGATTTATTTGTTACTAAATTCATGGATATTGATCTGACAGATATTTGGGGAAAAGTGAAGTGGTAATTATTTATTTATTCCCAAGATTCTTCCTGGATTTCAGTATCTTACATATAAACTTGTTGCTTCACTGTCTTTACATGCCTACCATTTCTATTATATTCTGTTAAATTATACTATTGGACCTTAGTGAGTGTCATGTCGACCTTTCGTCACTACCTCTTCGAGGTTAGGCGGGATACTCACTAGGTACATATATATTTATGTACTCATGTTGCACTTCTGTACTTAATTTTACAGGTTTTGTGGCTGGTGCTTCTGGCTATCCGACCGGAGCTTGACATATATTCTGGACCTGACTCCACGGTGAGCTGCCTCCCTTGACGATTCTCAGTAGTACTATGGAGTTATCTTTTGTTTATTTTTGTCTTCTTCTTTCAGACAGTAGTACAGTTTGTATCATCTTTTGTATATTCTACTAGTTCGACTGTTGACTTGTGACACTAGTTCCTGGCACACACATAGTAGACTCTTTATTTTGGGACTGTATATATTGGTTCATGATCATTGTGGATGTATTTACTTAAGTGGGTTAGTGTTTCCGCTTTTATTTAAATGATCTAAGCTTACAAATTTTGGGAATATGTGGGGTTGGTATGCCAAATAAGGATAATCTCATTAGTAAACAATTGTTGGCTTGCCTGACTCCGGTGTTGGGCGCCATCACGACCTGTGTTGGATTTTGGGTCGTGACACAATCGCACTCACTTGATGATTGACTTTGATAGTCTCAAAATCCACCGACCGCTTCTTTGTCACGAGATTGTTCATAAACTTTGCATAACCGGGCATTTGTTCCAAAACTTCTACCAATGACACATTAATTGAAAGAATCTTCATCATTTGAATAAACTTCTTGCATTTATTCTCACCATTTTGCATGGAAAGTCTTTGAGGGTATGAAGGTGGAGGCTTAGGAAATGGTGCCTTTTCCTTTTACACTATCGGCTCTGGTATGTCAATAAGGTGTTCCCTAGATGGGTTCACCTCCTCTTGAGTCTCTTCCACACTATCATCAATATCAATCCAAACTTCCTCATTTGGTTGAACAACATTGTTCGGGATCTCTTCTTCTTGCATTACTTGATAATCATAAACAAGTCAACTTCCACTTGAGGTGACTACATTCCTGCCTCTTTAATATTGTTACCACCCTTTGGGGTTACCACCGTGTCACCTGGCAGTGCACCCTTAGGACAAGAATTTAGAGCTTGAGAGATTTTCCCCATTTGAACTTCTAGGTTGCGACTTGATGTGTTGTGTGAGGCAAGTTGGGCATCTGAATCGGCATGTTTTTCCATCATTTGCTTGAACATATTCTCAATACGTCTCATCTCATTGTTTGAAGAACTTGAACCATGGGAATAATAAGTAGGTGGGTTGCTCGGCTATTGATATATTGGGGGCCTTTGAAAACCTGAACCCCCATTGCCTTGATTGTTACTCCAACCACCTTGGTTGTTGCCTCCCCAATTTCTTTGATTGTTTCCACTCTAATTTCCTTGATTGTTGTTGTTATGCCAATTCCCTTGAATGTTAGAATTCCAATTGCCATGATTATTTTGTGGTTGCCATTGTCGTTGGTTTGGGCCTTGGAAGATTTTTTTCCTTTGCCCTTGAAAATTGTTCACATATTGCACTTCCTCCTCTTTCTCATTGTAAGAATCATCTTGATCAAACTACTGTCATCTTGTACATAATTCTCCACTTGGGTTTGAACCTGTGGACCCTTTGTCCTCTTCTTCTTAACCAAATATTCACTCCCTCCATAGCATGAACTTACTTAGGGGCTTGCACTTGATTTAGTTGAGCCTTTTATAGTTGAGTCATGATAGTGGTCAATTCGGCAATGGCTTGCACATGGTCTTGCAATTCTTTGTGGAGGTGAATCATATTCAGATCACCTTGAGGGACATTGGCCCTAAATCGCCAAGCCTATGACGTTTCCTCCATCTCATCTAACATTTCACACACCTCCGCATAAGGCATATTCATAAAGTTCCCATCGACTAGTTGATTCATTACACATTGGTTGGTTGTGCTAATCCTACGATAAAAGGTTTGTTGCAAAATGTTTTCTATCATATCGTTGTTGGGACACTCCTTAACCATTATTCTATAGCGCTCCCATATTTCGTGAAGTGTTTCATCGGGTGTTGTTTGAATGAAAAGATCTCATCTAGAAGTGTAGCCATGTGCCCGGGAGAGAAAAACATCGCAATGAACTTGGCCGCCAACTCATCCCAAGTCTGAATTGAATGGTTTGGCAAACATTCCAACCAAAGGTAATGGAAAAAGCCTTAGCCTCAACGCATCCTCAGAAATATTAGTTTGCTTTCTCCCACAACATGTATCCACAAATCCTTTCAAATGTTTGTAAGCATTTTGAGTTGGAGCACCGGTAAAGAAACCATGTTGCTCAAGCAAAGTGAACATCGCATTGGTGATTTGAAATTTACCCGCCCTAATATGGGAAGGGACTATTGCACTTTCATAACCTTCATTGGGCAATATCCGGTGTGGAGCTGGTTGTGGTGGATGTGGTGGAGGTGGGGGTGGAACAGGCACATTGTCTTATGGTCCCCTGCCTCTTCATTGTGGCACTTAAGGTACCTCATCTACTTGTTCCTCCTCGTCGTCCAATTCCCCCATTGCAAAATTTCCGAGCTTGTTGCTTGCAATGATTTTACCTAAGATTTCTTAAACACGTTACTAACACGGAATGGAAAGAAGATATTCCAAACATACACTCAAATATATAGCCAACACCGTTTTAAGCTCCCCGGCAACGGCGCCAAAAATTTATCCACTCCTAATCCACACCCAACAATGAGTGGAAGAGTTCGTTGGAAGAATAGTACCCCACTATGACTCGGGGTCGATTTCCTCAGGGAGCTAACAATTGGTGTTAGAGTGTATACTTGATGCGTGAAGACGAAACAACTTAATTACACTTCCAATCAAGTTGGTTTTGCAAATTACTTCTGTAAACTACACTATTAATGCTCAATTAGAGAAATGAAACTAGAAATTGACTAATTGATTTTGGTTGTTTTCAAATAGGTAAAAAGTCTAGGGATGTAACCTTCACCAATGTGTTCACATAATGGGTTAATTGCATTAAAACTTATTTTATTGATTGGGGTGTATTATAGCTCTAAACTCTAAGTTACCCACTCAATACCTCTCGATCATAGAGTGATTTTGCCCAATTTGACTTTCTCAATCCCAAATGGGTATCAAGCTAAATAGTTGATATGAGTTCAAGTCGGGTTTTCTCTATCTCTACTTCAAACCCTTTAATTAGGCTAGTCAAATCTTTAACTAGCCCAATTTCTTGTTAGCCGAGTTTTCCTTGACTATGTCCCTCTTTCTCAAATAAAGACCAAGTCAAAAGGGCATGAATCAATATTTGCAAGCATTAATTAAAATTTAAAGCATGAATAATGCTAAATAACAAACACCCAATCATAAACAAGCATTAAATTAAATACCCATAAGGTTTACACTAGGGATGGGTCACAACCCTAGTAAATATCTAGCTACTCACAATAAAAATGAAGAAAACAAAGAAGATATACTAATAAAACCTATAATATAAAATTAAAATGATAAACTATGATGTTTTTGTCCCAAAATGGTCACAAATTTCCCAAAATGGTAAACTACAATGGTTATAGCTAAGGAAACTGCAAAACTTGACTTAAAATGTGATTCGCATCTATTTATAGTGGCTTAAAATTTGCTGATAGAAATGCCCCTCGGGAGATTTTGCGGCCGCACAATTCCATGTGTGGTCTGCACATTGCTTGAGTTTGCAAGGGGATGGATTCTGCGGCCCAAATTGATCTACAACTACAATTCAGCTTCTGCACCCGCATAATTCATGTGTGGTCCGCACTGTAGGCAAGGCTTCATTCTTGGTCATTTTTCACACTCTCTGATCTTTTTGAATTCCTGTCAGTGAGACCATGTTCTGTGTCCATACATATTGTGTGTGGTCCACACTTCCGGTTCAATTACTTCTAGGCTTCTACATCAGATCTGTGGCCGCAAAGAGAATTCTATTGTGCGCACTTGCTTCTGCAGCTGTAGAGATATTTTTGCGGATCGCACTTCTGGTCTGTTGCGCCCCTTCTTGCCTTATGAGTCAAAACACTCCTTTTTTAGTTGGATTTCTTTATTTGATCCTACATCTCTAACATTCCTTCAATTTGCATACTTTCATTAGTTTTGGGAACATAAATCAACGCTTTCGGACTAAAACAAAAGCAAAAAGGTACTAATAAGTGGTCAAAATCCACACTTATTAAGATATTTGGTTGTTGGGTACCGATTTGGTTTAGGATGCCTTGGAAAAGATCAAGATGATTCAAGATCGACTTCGCACAGCTCAGTCTAGGAAGAAGAGTTATGTTGATCATAGAGCTCGTGATGTTGCATTCATGGTCGGAGAGAGGGTTTTGCTCCAGGTTTCACCCATGAAGGGTATGATGAGGTTCAGAAAGAAACGCAAGTTAAGCCCTAGGTATATCGAACCTTTTTAGATTCTTGAGATAGTGGGTAAGGTGGCCTACAAGCTTGCATTGCCACCTAGTTTATTAGCAGTCCATCCAATGTTCCATGTGTCCAAGCTCTAGAAGTATCACGATGATCTGTCCCATATATTAAATTTCAGCTCAGTCCAATTGGACAAGGATTTGACTTATGAGAAGGAGTCGATGGCCATTCTAACCCGGCATGTCTGGAAGTTGAGTTCTAAGAGTTATCCTTCAGTTAGAGTGCAATAGAGAGGTCAACCGATCAAGGAAGCTACGTGGGAGTCCCAGTCCGATATGCAAAATAGATACCCATACCTTTTCACCAGCCCGGGTTCTTTTCTATGTCCGTTTGAGGACGAACGTCAGTTATAGAGGTAGAGAATATGATGACCCGGTAAGTCATTTTGAGTATTCACCCACAATTCCGAATTCTGAGACCTTCGTTAGCTTTGTTTAATATTTCTTGGTTTTCTTTTTTGGTCCAAGTCCCTATTTGAAAAGCTTTTATGTGAAAAAAATGAAGAAACATGAATTTGTTGCTTTAAAAAAAACTTGAGTTGACCACGGTCAACATTTTGTAAAAACATCCTGTATCGCTGTTTTGAAACTTAGAATAGTTTTGTATTGCTATTTGAAACTTGTATGCAACATTTGGTTCAATTCGGAATTGATTTGACATGATTCAGACGTTTAAATGTGATTCTAGTGTTCTTGCGTTTCACTTTGAGAGTTCATTCGTTTTAAGGATTGATTTATAGATTTAGATATTACTTTGGTGATTTGATTGCGCAAGCAAGTTCTTATGATGTTACTACGCATGTGTGCATGTTTGATTTGGATCCCGAGGGGCTTGGGTGAGTTTCAAATTCAGATGAGTTTTTCTAGTGTGAAGATTGCTGGTGCAATACCAGTTCTAGTGCTCTGTAGCAAATCTCGCAATTGCGAGCCTAGCTTCTGCGAAGAACTATTCGCTTTTGCCAGCATGTGCTGGGCTGGGTGAATCTCACATTTGTGAACTGTGGACTTTCGCTTTTGTGAAGGAAGTGGTCACATTTGCGATCACTGACCATTGGAGTCTACTTCACATTTGCGAAGTTCCTGACCGCATTTGCGATGGTGGTATCTTTGCATTTGCAATCTTTTTGTCGCTTTTGTGGCTTCTGCTCTTTTGTTATAGGGTCCGCATTTGTAACCCTTGTCTCGTATTTGCGATGTTCGTAATTATGAACTAGACATCACAATTGTGACATCTATAGCCGGGTAAAAGAGGGGGAAAACGAGACTTAGCTCATACTCACCATTTTTCAACCCTAAACACTCTAGAGGCGCTTCTCCAAAAGACTTTTCTTTCCAAATTTATTGGTACGTGATTTTAATCCGTTTAATTTCAATTACCCATTACATTTCATGAGATTTCAACACCAAATTTAGAATTTCCATGATAAAAATTAGGAACTTGGGTAGAATTGGAAATTTTTGTAAAATTGAAATTTAGACCTCAAATTGAGGTCGGATTTCGAAAAAAATCACATAACCGGGTTGCGGAGTGAATGGGGTAATCGGGTTTTAGTCTAAATCTTAGTTTTGACTAAGCGGGCCCGAGGGTTGACTTTTGTTGACTTTTTTCAATAATGATCTAACTTGAACCTTTTTCATTTGTGGGTAGTTTTTAAAGCTCATTTGAATCACTTGGTCAATAATTTGCTAGATTTGGTTGGTTTGGAGGTTTGTTCAAAAAGCAAGGTCGTGGTTGATTGATTGCTTGAGTTACGGAGTAAGGTAAGTGTTCGGTCTAACCTTGATTTGAGGGAATTAGGAACCCTTGATCTACATGTTATGTGAACTATGTGGGAAATGGCGTATATGCGAGGTGACGAGTTTATATCAGGTGTTATGTTACTTCCATGTTTTTGTTACTTCATAATATCTTGTTTCATGCCTTAATTGCTACATGCTTATTTGACTTTCATGCCATAATTGCTACTTGTCATTTAGTTATCTTTGTATTAAATGGTCCATCTCTTACATGACTTCCTGCTTATTTGTTATTTGTCTCTACTTGCTTTACTTGCATATATAAATTGTCATATGTCTTACTTGTCATATACTTTTGTAAAAGTGGTTGCCTTCTATAACGTAGTTTCAGTTGTATGAGTTGTTAACTGATAGATATTGATGAGTTATTAATGCTGAGACATTCGAGTTGTTAGAGATTCTTTGATTATTATGTGATTCTTCATTTCCTCGTACATTTACTCTCTTGATGTAGAAATTCTTGTAAATTTTGGTTGTTGAATTTCTATTACTAATTGAAATTTTTTAGGGAGCAGGTTGCACACTGCAACAGAAATTAAAAGGTAATGAATTGAAATAGTAGAATAAGGACGGATTATGATATTGACATATGATGATATGGTGGGATCGGGTTACGTGCCGCAACAGACTGTATAGGTTGTATTTGTTTGTGTCTGTTGGATTTGCCTCGATATTTGAGATGAGTTTATAAGACTTGTTACTCTTTGTTACATTTCGCATTTTTGTACGCTAAAGTTTCATCGTAAACTAATCAATGTAAACTCGATAATGAGATTACTTTTGAGGTTATAAGCATTTATGCTATTTATAACAGGAGATAAGTAAGTGTCGTGAAGGTTAAAGGGTAAACGAATCAAAGAAAAAGAGTTTCATTGAAGGTTGTTAATTTAGGATAAAATACGACCCGAGCTATAATATCCTGTATTTATGGACTAGTGTCATACAAGGTACCACATGACTATGATAGTGAGGTGTATAAAGTATGTTAAAAGTGAATTTGATTAGTGGGGGGATTAACAAGTTAATTAAGGAAATAAGTGAAAAATTATTGGGTGGGAAACCCCCCCCCCCCATCGTGGTTAAGTGACTCTTTACTCACAAAACAAGGTGGCACATTTGGAGGAACTCTTGGATAAGTCATCACCTAAGTGGGGCCCACACCCACTAAGATAAAAGACTTCTCAAATTCATAAAGAGATATATCATATGGAATGGAAACGTGATTTCTTCAACAAAAGTCATACAATATTATGATCAAATTCACAAAAAGATATATCATACAAGATTATGTAATAGTAGCGTGAGATGCAATTCTAAGAGAACACGGTACAATCTTTCTCAAGAATATCATGCGGATTTTCCCCTACTTCGATTCGTCGTTACGTGTTTTTTCGCAATTAATGTGTATTAGAGGGATTGTCAAGAGAATTGGCTCAGGTATGTTAAGGATATCCCTACTTTCTTTTTGGCATGAATTCATACGATACAAATGAAACGAGCAAACGCACATCTTTCATAAATGTCTATATTCATAGAAGTATTAGGGGTGTCTACATTGTTGATTCCCCATGTGACTTATTATTATATCTTCTGTTCATGGGTCTCATAAAAATATGTAGTTGATAAAGTTTATCCGAAGACATATTGATCTCATGACATTCCGAGAAATCTTATTAACGTACTTCTTATGCATTTCATTCATTTATACATGTACATTAACCCATGACCAGATGGTGTTATATACGCGTATATTATATGTATATGGGATATGGAAAAAGGTTATGATGTTATATACGCACCACCACCTGATCAATTAGTATATGTTGATGATTTCGCCCATAGAGGCCGAGATGATATGATGGGATGCCCTCAGAGGCTTGATGATGTTATGTACACCTATACCTATGCATACAAAATTTATACGCACATGCATGGCATTATAAATGTTTCAGGATTCACAAAGTTATTTAGATTTACAGGTGGAATTCTTTACTCCACCTTTCCTTTATGTCTTTATGTACTGATTTTCATGCCTTACATACTCAGTACATTATTCATATTGACGCCTCTATTTCTCGGGCCCTGCGTTTCATGCCCGGGGGTGCAGGTAGACAGGCTGACGGTGCTCTGTCTTAGGATCCTTGATCAACGATGTTGGTGTTGCTCCATTTGATCCGGGGATGCTTTGTGTTTTGATACGGTGTGTTTGTAGACATATATGGGTATGGCGGGGCCCAGCCCCGTCCTTTGTACAGTTGTGCACTCTCTTAGAGGTCTGTAGACAGTCATGTATAGTTGAATAGTACGTTTGTAGGCTTCTAATTTTGGATATATAGTTGTCTATAGAACCCTTGTTGGCTCGCCCTACCATATTCCGCATGTATATGTATATATGTCTTTTGGACATGTTTTCCTCACGTATGTTATTCACGTAATTCAGCAGTTTATTTGACAGATATTATCCATGACCTACCCTTAATTCATGTTTATATCTTAAACGCATGCTTAGGGGTGTTCGACAGGTAAGACACGGGCACTCGTCATGGCCTATCAGTTTGGATCGTTACAAAAGTGGTATCAGAGCAGTTCTGTCCTAGGGTTGTCTAGAGACCGTGTCTAGTAGAGTCTTGTTTATGGGTGTGTTGTGCACCGCACTTATAGACAGGAGGCTATAGGACATATAGGATGTTATCCTCCCTTCTTATCTTAAATCATGCGATATAAGAATTTTTTTTCCTAATGATGTGTTATTTTTTCAGCGATGCCTAAGAAGGCTATAGCCACTCAGAAGGGCAAGTTTGTGGCTGATGAGATTAGAGGTGGCTAACGGGTCGGGCCCGGGCCAAACGGGTCAAGTGGGCCGGGCTAAGCGGGCCTGGGTTATGCGGGCCCGAGCTAAACGGTCCCGGGCCAAACGGGCTATATGTGTGGAACCGGCCCCCTACGGGCCTAAGCCCACATGGGCCCGGGCTAAGAGGGCCGAGCCCGCGGGCCAAACAGGCCTAAACGGGTCCGGGCTATTTTTTTTTTATTTTTTTTATGTAAGGCAATTTCTTGTAAATCTTGTATAAGTGTATTATATAAGTGTTATTCTAGAGTTACAAAATTTTTGTTATGTAATTATATTATATTATCTAAGACAATTTATTGTAAATTATATTATATAACTATTAGATATGTATTGTAATTCAAGTGTAAACACAAATATTCAAGGAAATGCCTTATAAATTTTATTAATAACGACATTTAAAAAAATGACAATATCTTTCTTAGTCTTCCTCCCCCCAATGGAATGAGCACAGCTAAGGTACTAATACCACCATTAAAAGGGGAAAAAACTAATCAAGATGTGCCAAAATATAAGTTACATATTAATCTACATAGTATCCCTAACAAATTTCATAAATCCTTCAAGGTTGGGAGGAACTTCCATTGGTGGTGGCCGAAAAGAAGCTTGTTCATCACCGCTTTCGGGCGAAGAATTAG
>ML369651.1:0-20893 GCA_005239525.1 Nicotiana knightiana | reverse complement strand
AGAACCGGCCCCCCACGGGCCTAAAGCCCCCCAAGCCCGGACCCCCCACGGGCCGGCCCGTTTAGCCCGCTAGCCCGTATAGCCCGCGGTCCCGGGTCGGGCCCAGCCCACCTGCCACCCTTAGATGAGACTACTAATTGAGCGCTACGAGTTACTAGGGCTCGGGAGGAGTCCCATAGTGAGATTCCATCTCAAACTTCACACATCCCGCCCTCTCCAGAGGAGCTCCGAAGGGCACCAGCTCCAGCGCCTGCCCCTGTACATCGAGCTCCTCAGTCAGGTGCATCGGGTCAAGATATGAGAGAGGATATTCAGCTATTAACTCGATTAGTAGTCGCACAGGCTCGGCGTCAGGAAGTAGGTATTGGTCATGCAGATAGGTCCGTCAGTGTGAGGGTTCATGATTTCATTAATTTAGACCCTCCGGTATTCACTGGAGCAGATCCAAATGAGGACCCTCAGGTATTTATCGATAGGATGTAGAGGACCTTGATGGTAATGAAGGCCATTGCGATTGATTCAGTTGAGCTATCTTCCTATAGAATTCAAGATGTTGTAGTTAATTGGTACGAGTCTTGGGAGTTGTCCAGAGGTGAGGATGCCCCTCCAACGGCATGGCAGGAGTTTACAAAGGCTTTTCTTTGTCATTATATGCCACCAGATCTTAGACGGGCTAGAGTTGATAGGTTCTTGACCCTTCGGCAAGGTAATATGAGTGTTCGGGAGTACATTCTTTAGTTTGATTCGTTAGCCAGGTATGCTCCCACTGTTGTATCTAATATAGAGGATCGGGTTCACCAGTTCGTGATGGATTAGGAGTCGCACCTGCTAAATGATTGTATGTCGGTCTCACTTTAGCCAGGCATGGATATTTCTCGTATTCAGGCATGCGCTCAGGGTGTAGAGGAGTGTAAATAGAAGTAGAGGGCCGATCGTGAGCATGATAGGGGACAAAGTAAGAGAGCGATATTTTCGGGTCCTTTGGGGATTTTTGAGGTGGTCAGAGACAACAATACCCGAGGTATCCAGCCCAGCCATCGGTTAGCGCACCCCCTCAGTTTGCCGGTAGAATATTTGATCGTTCCATATATTCAGGGCCTAGTCAGAATTCCAAGGCCTCCAGTTTTCAGTATAGGGGTGAGTCAAGTCAGATGAGGCCGCCCTTGCCACGATGTGCTCAGTGTAGTAAGCAGCATGCCGGACAGTGTCGTATGGGGTTGGGTGTTTGTTACACCTGTGGTTATCCAGTCCACTTTATGAGGGATTGTCTAACGAGAGGTGATGCAAGCATAGTTTATCCAGTGGGATATGTAGCTAGTTCGTCATCATCAGTACACCCTCCTGGGCAAGGTTCACAAGCACCAATCGGTCGTGGTAGAGGCAGTGGTGGAGCATCTAGCTCGAGCGGTCCTTAGAACTGCATTTATGCATTAGTAGGACGACTGGATCAGGAGTCGTCACACGATGTTGTTATAGGTATATTATCAGTTTCCTCAAATGATATATATGCACTGATTGACCCAGGTTCCACCTTATCATATATTACTCCATTGGTTACTAGTAAGTTTGAAATAAAACCTGAGTTGGTAAAACCTTTTGAGGTGTACACACATGTTGGGGACCCAGTGATAGTTAGGCGGGTATATAGAGATTGTATAATAGTAGTTCATAGTCGATCTTCGGTATCAGACCTAATCGAGTTAGATATGGTAGAATTTGATGTTATAATAGGTATGGATTGGTTGGCTTCTTGTTATGCCAATGTTGATTGTAGATCAGAGATAGTCCGATTCCAATTTCTAGGGGAGCCTGTTTTGGAATGGAAAGGTAATACGGCATTGCCGAGAGGTATATTTATTTCCTATCTCAAGGAAAGTAAGATGATCATAATATATTTGTCACTTAATTCGGCTACATGATGTGAAAGTAATGTCACCAACAATTCAATCTATCCTTGTGGTTAATGAGTTTCCCGATGTTTTTCGCGATGAGCTTCTGGGTCTTCCGCTAGAGCGAGAAATTGAGTTTGCTATTGACTTATTACCAGATACTTAGCCAATATATATTCCTCCCTATAGAATGGCACCCGCAGAACTGAGAGAGTTGAAGGAACAACTAAGGGAGTTGCTTGAAAAAGTCTTTATCAGACCTAGTACATCACAGTGGGGAGCACCTATGTTATTTGTGAAGAAGAAGAAAGATGGTTCCTTGCGGATGTGTATTGATTATAGACAGTTAAATAAGGTGACGATCAAGATTAAGTACCATCTCCCGAGGATTGATGATTTATTTGATCAGCTTCAAGGTGCCAAGTGTTTCTCGAAGATAGACTTGAGGTCCAGGTATAATCAGGTAAGGGTTAAGGAGAAAGATATTCTGAAGAAAACATTCAGGTTCAGATATGGGCATTTTGAGTTTCGCGTTATGTCATTCGGTTTGACCAATGCCCCAGCAGTATTCATGGATTTGATGAACCGTGTGTTCAGACCCTTTTCTAGATCTGTTCGTGATTGTATTTATTGATGATATATTGGTATATTCTCGTTCTGAGACCGAGCATGCAGATCATTTGCGTACTGCACTCAAAGTTCTACAAAAGGTGAAGTTGTATGCAAAATTCTCTAATTCCTGGGCATATTATTTCAGGTGAAGGTATCCGGGTTGATACACAAAAGATTGAGGAAGCAAAGACTTGGCCTAGACCTACGACACTGACGGAGGTTCATAGATTCCTCGGCTTGGCAGGTTATTATAGGATATTTTCAGAGGGATTTTCTTCTCGTTCAGCACCATTGACAAAGTTGACTCAGAAGGGAGCTAAGTTTCAATGGACTAATACTTGCAAACGGAGTTTCCAGGCATTGAAGGACAAATTAACTTCAGCACCGATTCTAACACTCCTCGAGGGAACCGATGGTTATGCTATATATTTTGAAGCTTCAGGCATTGGATTAGGTTGTGTACTGATGCAGCATGGTAAGGTTGTAGCTTATGCTTCTAGAAAACAAAAAAAAACACGAGAAGAATTACCCGACCCACGATTTAGAGTTAGTCACGGTGATTCAACTAAAGATGTGGAGGCACTACTTGTATGTCACTCATGTTGATATCTATAAGGATCATAAGAGCCTTCAGTATACCTTCAAGCAAAAGGAATTGAATTTATGCCAAAGGAGATGATTGGATCTACTGAAAGACTATGACGTTGATATTTTATACCATCCAGTGAAGGCGAATGTAGTAGCCGATGCCCTCAGACGTAGATCTATGAGTAGCATGTCATATTTACAACTAGAAAAGAGTGGGATAGCCCATGACATTCATCGGCTAGCTAGTCTTGGAGTTCGATTACTGGACTCAGGTGATACTAGAATTACTATTCACGACACAACAACATCCTCTTTAGTAACTGAAGTGAAGGAACGCTAGTAAGAGGATCCTGTGTTAGCTCATTATAGGGATACAACCCCTCAGAAGGAGAAGACACCATCTGAGATTACAAAATATGGGGTCCTCAAGTATCAAGGACGATTTTGTGTCCCTAATGTTGCAGGGCCACGTCAGCAGGTTATGGGATAAACTCACTATTCTCGTTATTCTATCCATCCAGGATCAACAAAGATGTATCATGATATCAGGAAAATATATTGGTGGGACGAAATGAAAAAGGATATAGTGGAGTTTGTTGCTCAGTGCCCTAACTGTCAGCAGGTTAAGATTGAGCATCAAAAACGCGATGGATTACTGCAGGGTATAGAGATTCCGACTTGGAAGTGGGAAGTAACCAATGTGTATTTCATCGTAGGCTTACCTCGTACCCAACGTAAGTTAGATTCCATATAGGTGATTGTTGACAGACTTACAAAATCAACCCATTTTCTTCCTATGAGGACTACATATTCCGCAGAGGATTATGCAAGGCTTTACATTAAAGAGATAGTACGACTTCATGGTATCCCTATATCTATTATCTCGGATAGAGGTGCTCAGTTTACAGCTAATTTCTATAGGTCCTTCCAAAAAGTATTGGGGACTCAGGTAAGTCCAAGTAAAGATACGTAAACGTAATGTTATTCCATAAGTGGTTTTACTCTTAGCAGTTAAGAATGTCTATGTTATTCATTTCCATAAAATGATATTCAAACATGTCTAAGTATGTATCTATTTCCCTATTGAGGTATTTGATAAAGATGTTAATGTTCATAATATAGTAATACATGCATCTTCATGCATTTACCACCGTGCTACGGCCGGTCGGGCAGTTATGTATCATTATTTACCACTGGTTAGGCAGTCATGCATATTCATTTACCACCGAGCTATGGCCGGTCGGACAATCATGCATTTACACCGAGATATGACCGGTTGGGCAGTTACATATTTACCACCGAGCTACGGCTGGTCGGGCAGTCATATATTTACCACTGTGCTACGGTCGGTCGGGCAGTTACCACTGATCAATTGGGCAGTCATGCATCATACAATCTGAATAATAAAAATAGTCTCAAAGAGAAGCATTATATATATAAGTATGATAAGTATGCATATACGGTGGCACTTCAAAGATTAAGATTGATTATTATATGTCTTTAATTAATGTTGACTTATCGTTATATTTCAATTCTGCCTTACATACTCAGTACATTATTCGTGCTGACGTTCTTTTGTTGGGGACGCTGCATTCATGCCTGCAGGTATAGATAATCAGTTTGACGATCCCTCATAATAGATGAGATGGGCATTCGGCGAAGGATCGGTAAGACTCCACCTCATTCGGAGTGCAACCGAGTCTATGAGTCATCGTGTCAAAGTTTTACCACAAACTTATGTGTAGTCTGGTACCCTGTCCCATTTGATGTCAAATAATCTTAGAGGCTTTGTAGACAGAGGTTCATTTTGTGCAGTATGTTAGATGCCTTGACAACCAATATGTATTCATGTTTTAAGAAAAATGATTCAGTGATACAGTGTTTTCCCACTTACACTTGTACATTATAAGTTGTGACCATGTTGGCCCATGATAGTTACAAAAGGAATAAATTCATCCAACTCGACCTATGTATGTTCTAGTTTTAGTCGAATGATCATGCGTTACAGAGTGGTTCGCTTGGGCTAGCACGGCACTAGGTGCCAACCATGCCTCCCCAGGTTTGGGGCGTGACACAGATGGCTCCATAAGAAGCTATTTACAGACGGAAGTCTAGGTCGCCTATAAGATGGTTTGATGTTGGGGAAACTAGGTTAGTAGCACTAGAGTTGGTGCAACAGGCAATTGAGAAGATTAATCTTATACAGGAAATTCTATTAGCAGATCAAAGCCGTCAAAAGTCTTATGCGGATAATCGACGACGAGACTTGGAGTTTCAGGTTGACGATTGGGTATTCCTAAAGGTATCACTGATGAAAGGCGTTATAAGGTTCGGTAAGAAAGGAAAACTTAGCCCTTGGTGCATTGGACCATATAAGATCATACGCAAGGTAGGCCAGGTAGCATACGAGTTAGACTTACCTTCTGACTTGGAGTCTGCACATCCAGCCTTTCATGTGTCTATGCTTCGTAAATGTATCCCAAATCCTTCCAGAGTCGTGTGAGTTGATGATGTTCAAGTTAGAGAGAAGCTATCATATGAGGAAACTCTTATTGCTATACTAGATAGACAGGTTCAGAGATTGAGGACTAAAGATGTAGCTTCGGTGAAAGTACTTTGGAGAAACAATAATGTGGGAGAAATGACTCAGGAAGCCGAAGAAGACATAAAGTCTAGATATCCTCAATTGTTTCCTCTTCTAAAGAAGGATTTTACTAAGACATCACAGCCTCAAGGTACATGTATGGATTCTTGTGTTAGTTATTATCATTGGTCGTGTGAGGACATTATCGTTATTGATGATTGTGGCAATATGTGGCATTGAATTATTGAGTTTTCTACAGGAAGGGTTAATAGTAATACTTTTACAAAGGCGACTCTGCCAAAATTTATATAGATCCCGGGGAGTTAAACATTCGAGGATGAATGTTTATAAGCATTCGAGGATGAATGTTTATAAGGGGAAGGATGTTACATTTCGTGTTTTCATACGTTAAAGCTTCGTCGTAAGTTAATCGACGTAGACTCGGGAATGAGATTATTTTTGAGGTTATAAGCATTTATGCTATTTGTGACAGGCGAAAAGTAAGTGCCGTGAAAGTTAAAGGGTAAACGAATCAAAGAAAATGAGTTTCGTTGAAGGTTGTCAATTTGGGATAAAATACGGCCCGAGCTACAATACCCGGTATTTATGGACTAGTGTCATACAAGGTACCACATGACCATGATAGTAAGGTGTATAAAGTGTGTTAAAAGTGATTAGTATTTTAAGTAATTTGAGATAATTCTTAATTATGTGAGTAATTATTGGATTAGCGGGAGTATTAACAAGTTAATTAAGGAAATGAGTAGATAATTATTTGGTGGGAAATCTCCCCCCCCCCTCCCCCGTGGCAGCAGGTTATGCCCAATTAAGTGACTCTTTACCCACAAAACGAGGTGGTAAATTTAGAGGAACTCTTGGCTAAGTCATCACCTAAGTGGGGCCCACACCCACTAAGGTAAAAGACTTCTCAATTTCACAAAGAAAGATATCATATGGAATGGCGACATGATTGCTTCAACAAAAGTCATACAATATTATGATCACATTCACCAATAGAGATATCATACAAGATTATGTAATAGCAGCGTGAGATGTAATTCTAAGAGAACACGACACAATCTTTCTCAAGAATATCATACGGATTTCCCTACTTCGATCCACCGTTACGTATTTTGTCGCAATTAACGTGTGTTAGAGGGATTGTCAAGAGAACCGGCTCAGGTATGTTAAGGCTATCCTTTCTTTCTTTTTGGCATGATTCATATGATACAAACGAAACGAGAAAATGCACAGCTTTCATAAATGACTATATTTGTTTACCTGGAAAGTGGTAATTACAATTATATTTGATTTTGTGATTCTAAAAATATGTGATCTATTTTAATATCAGTTGTTTAGGAAATAGTTGCTAAGTGAGAGGTAAGAAATTAGATAAGAGATAAGGACAATGAGATTGTGCAAACCGAGCAGGTGAGAGACGGAGTCTTGGGCTTGGTCAAAATTTGCCTCGAGGTCGAGCTCGAGAGCTTGATAGAGGGCAGTCAAAGAGGATACAACAATATTGAAGGCCTCGAAGATGGCCTCTTTATGATCAATAACAAGTAATGAATGAACAATAATTAATGGGCACATAAATCAATAGAACAATTGTAAAGAATGTTTTGAGTTTAGAGAGCAGAGAATGTTCTTGTTGTTGTATTGAATATCTTGTGCCTTACAAAATGACAAGGGTCCCCTATATATAAGAGGGGAAATTCCAACATGTGTAATTATTACAAAGATAAACAACTAGTACAACTATTTAATGTCACGGTACGGACTTGTACTATCTTTGCAGACTTTGCCAACCTTAACCACCTGTCCTTTGGGAATATCCCGCTTTTCCATAATGGTCTTCGATCTTTACTCTTCCCCGAGGTACATTGATCCCTCAGAATACATTCCTCGAGGAATGCTCCTCGGGTTTTAACTTCGGATCCTGCTCCGATACAATCGAGGTCAAGGCTCGGAACGCTGTAGAAACCTTAAAATCAACCTTCGCCGATTTTGCCGCATACAATATTCATAGAAGTATTAGGGGTGTTTACGTTATTGATTCCCCATGTGACTTATTATTATATCTTTTGTTCATGGGTCACAGAAAAATACGTAGTTGATAATGTTTATCCGAAGACATATTGATCTCATGACATTTAGAGAAATCTTATTAACGTACTTCTTATGCATTTCATCCATTTATACATGTACATTGACCCATGACCAGATGGTGTTATATACGTGTATATTATATGTATATGGGATATGGGAAAAGGTTCCGGCGTTACATACGCATCACCACCTAATCAGTTGGTATATGTTGATGATTTCGTCCACTGAGGCCGAGATGATATGATGTTATGTACACCTATACTTATGCATGATTCGGCATTTATACGCACATGCATGTCATTATAAATGTTTCAGGATTCACAAAGTTATTTAGACTTACAGGTGGAATTCTTTGCTCCACATTTCCTTTTAAGTCTTTTATGTACTGATTTTCATGTCTTACATACTCAGTACATTATTCGTACTGACACCCCTATTTCTCGAGGCCTGCGTTTCATGCCCACAGGTGTAGGTAAACAGGCTGACGGTCTCTCATCTTAGGATCCTTGATCAGCGATAGTTGGTGTGCTTCATTTGATCCAGAGCTGCTTTAATTTTTGGTACGATGTGTTTGTATAAATATATGGGTATGACGGGGTCCAGCCCCGTCCTTTGTATAGTTGTGCACTCTCTTAGAGGTTTGTAGACAGTCATGTATAGTTGAATAGTATGTGGCCTTGTCGGCTTCTAGTTTTGGATATATAATTGTCTATAATAGCCTTGTCGGGTCGCCCTACCTTATTCCGCATGTATATGTATATATGTACTTTTGACGTGTTTTTCTCACGTATGTTATTCACGTAATTCAGCAGTTTATTGACAGATGTTATCCATGACCTACCATTAATTCATGTTTATATCTTAAACGCATGTTTAGGGGTGTTCGACAGGTAGGACTCAGGCACTCGTCATGGCCCATCGGTTTGGGTTGTGACGCTCTTGACTCTCTGGTAGTTGGATTTTGAGTTCGTTGCTACGAGTTAATTGCTTTATTTTTCATTCCTGTCTTCTCTGTTATTATTATTATGTACAGGTTATTGTAAGTGACCCGTCTTAGCCTCGTCATTACTTCGTCGAGGTTAGACTCGGCATTTACAGAGTACATGGGGTCGATTTACTCATACTACACTATGCACTTCCTGTGCAGATACCAGAGTTGGTCTCAACAGCGCTAAGTGAGATTTGTTCGGATCTAGCTATCAATGGAGACTTGAGGTTTAGTTGCACGACGTCCGCAACCCTGGACTCCCCTTCTATATCATCTTAGCTGTTTATTTTGATTCAGACAGTTATGTTATTTTATTCGGACTATTTTTTGTAGTACTCTAGACACTCATGTATTCGTGACACTAGTTCCGGTATTGTATTTGGATTTTGTCGTTTATTAGTTTATCACCTTATTTCAGACAATTTAGTTTTATTGTTTTCATTTAATTTAGAATTGTTAAAAATGGTTAATAAGTATATCTAACATTGACTTGCCTAGCAAGTGAAATGTTAGGCGCCATCATAGTCCCAATGGTGGAAATTCTAGGTCGTGACATATTTTGACGAATTTTGTGCCAATTATCATCACTATAACATATCAAGTTTAACTTTTAGGATAAAACTCCAACAAAAGTTTCAAAATTATTTTTAAATAGAAGATATAATTAAAATAAAATAATTAAAAATGCTAATTTAAAAAAAAAAATACTTCCTCCAACGTTTAACGAAAATTAATACTTTCTCCCACGTTTGTCTAGCAATTTTTTGAATTTTTTCATTAAACCTTCAAATGAAAAAATAAATACTATTCTCTCCCACATTTTTCGTGCTACATTTTGAATTTATTTAGATATTTAATGTTTTTAAAACAAAAACAAGAAACAATGAAGAAAAAAATAAATTACCCGAAAAATTTAACCCCACGAAATGTCTTCCTAAATGTGGGCTTGGAACAACAATTCTAACCTACCCCATAGATTCTTATGCACGTTCTCCTATACAAATAATTATTTTTGATTTCTTAATGCAAATATCCAGATTAAGTCAAGTAGCAACATAATAATATGTAAGGCATTGCTCAAGATAATTGGTAATATTAGGATAATATAAATAAATAATATAATAAAATTAGTTATTTTAGAATTAATGTGATTAATTTTGCTAATATGGTTGTGAAATGTGTAATTTCTAATTACATTAGACGTGATTTTTTTTAATGATTTTTGTTGCTAAGTTATGTGAAAGTTGGATGTAAGTTTGTAACTATAAATACGAAGATTTACAAATTATTCAATCGGTAAAATACCTAAAAAAGTTTATTTAATTTTAATGATATACAAATGAAATTGTGCACCATAGTAAGGCTTTTTGGTTGACCAAAATATTCTCCAAAGGATATATGTCTATCAATATCAAAACAGAAAAAATTCCAACTTATTAATTATGTTCATACTGATCTGCTTTTATATTGTTGCACCAATATTTATCAGTTGACTATTGCAATCTTTATCGTGAATTTTTAAATTTATTTAAGTACTTAAATAATAAAATTATCATTCAAGGAAAAATAACATATTCATAAAATAATATCTTTATATACTTTTTTTGTGTGTATAGTAATATTTTTTATGAAAAATTATACTTAATGTTGTGGGTATAAATACAAGTTGGAGAAGAAAAGAACTTATGTAAATTGACCGATTCTAACGCCGTTGATAAACGCCCACCCAAAACTAGGAAGTCTATGTTATAAGGCAAACTTGCTTTCATCGCCGGAAAATAACGAGAGTCTCAAAGATGGCGGCGTCGTCATGGATCCAATCGCTACTGAATCCTCGGAAGAACGTGCTGGCCTCTATGCACATGAAATGCGTCTCCACTCGCCTTCGCAAATACGGTTAGCCTTCTTTTGCTCTCTGCGATTTGCTTTAAATCTACATGTATTTATCTATTCGCCGTTTGTATTTAGGATTGAGATTTGATGATTTGTTCGATCCAATGGAGGATATGGACATAAAGGAAGCTCTAAGACGCCTCCCTCGTGAAGTTGTGGACGCTCGACACCAGCGTCTTCTCCGTGCTATGGATCTCTCCATGAAGCATCAATACCTGCCCGACGATCTTCAGGTTTGAAATGTGTTCCTAATTGTTATTAATTTCGACCTTCAGTGTTATTAAAAGTCGGGACATTTTCTGGAAAAATGTACACTTTATATAATACTAGGCAGGCCTTTGAGAAGTTGACTGCAAAAAGAGTATTGAAGTTGAACTTGCAAAGAATTGTGAATTTGTTGTTTCGAGCAAAAATTAACTAAGAAAATATGGATTCTAAGCCATATTCCTTTTTGTTTTATGAACTGTATAGAAAAAGCTCACAGTTTGTGTGTGTCTGAGTTACTAATAGATAAACTTTTCTCACATTCAGTGTCTTGTGTTAGAAAGGGAGAAGCAAAAGTAAGTAGTACCCTTTCTAAACATGACAACTTCCTGTTTATTTTGAAATAACACGACCATTGGCAACCGGTTGTGTCTCTTCTCCTTTTATTTATTTGTCAGGTTGACCCATATGGGTTATTCGGATTTATCTCCTTCATCTTATCGCTTGCACATCGTGGATCAACTCTTATTCCTATCTTTTAACTTTCATATATATCAACTAGTTCGTGTAGCCAGAGCATACATAACAAAGGTCTTTACCTATTAGACACTTCAATCTCAGATGATTTGTGCCTATAAAACCCCTCATCACTAACCAGTAAAAAAATAACACATGCACGTCACACGCCTAACATGGCAGAAATAACGAATGTAAAATAGCCATGTGCTTTGGAGTCTAGCTAATTAAAAATAACTTTTAAGGAAAAAAAGAAAATAAAATGATTGTCAAAACTCCTGCCGCTGGCAGCTCCCACCCTCACCCTTCATCTTCTTCCTTAGGAATTAGGATCTCCTCCTTTCTTTTGGACGAACTCCCCCACCCCCAAACACTACTTCATGTAGTGTCTCCAGAACCCCCTCCCCCTCTCCATCTTCTTTTCTGAACCTCCATAATCGTTGGAAGTTCAACACTAACCATATGGGGTGTCGTAAAATGTCAAGAAACGACACAGTTGGGGAATATAGTAGGCATCTTGTAATTTTCCATTGTGAGGATTAGTTTAGAGCATTAAGATCAGGTGCCAATCCCGTGTATCTATGGCTTTTTTGTCTATGATTCTCGTAATCTCAATTTGACTTAATTTTCTTGGAATGTCCCACCAAATCGAATAAAAGATGACCATTTGGCAACAACTTAGGTTAGGAATACCAAATTTGGTATCAGGATATTGGCCAGAGTCATGAGGGTATGGTGTTAAAATTACTTACTCCCTCTGTCCCAATTTATTTGGCACTATTTGACTTGGCACGACGTTTAAGAAAGTTTTCAAAATTTCAACTTTGAGGAGTTCAATATTGACATTATTGTATATGTAATGTTGAAACTAGTTATTTTAATTGCAATGTATTATTTTACTAAATTCATAGATGTTTGATAATTTTGAATGTCACGTCAATTGTGCGCCTCAATTGAAAGAAGTGTGCACGTCTAGCTTTTCGTTTCAATCTCATGAGCTTGGTCATTTTTGCTTTTCGCTTTTAAAAACCACGACAAATACATGGTATGAATCACATATCACGCTATTGACTCTTTTCGGATAAAGTATATGTCGTTTCAAATATAAATTATGCCGATGATAGTGTTCATACAACCATATATTAACTCTTATGTTTCACATTTTTTTTTCTTCATAATTCTGAGTTCACATATCTACTCATTGATTTTATCTATTAGAATTAACATGCGGAATTAAGGCAAACTATTATTATAACACATGTTTAATAATATAAAGGGAGAATACATAGTTTTCTCTCTCACCATGGGGTCCAATGATCCCCAAACTCGTCCTAAGCAGAAGTATTATCACCTCAAGAGACTAGCCACCAAATTTAGATTGGGCAGTGGAACTCATGCATTACCTGTTACCCACATCATTATCCCTTTTTTTACTTTAAAACTTGAATTTTGATTTCTTGTTCACTTTTTTTCGCATCATCTTCTTTGAGGTATTAATTTTGTTCTCGTCTTTTGTTGTGTGAGATCAAACAAACTCATTTTCCATATTCTTCAAACCCATGAATTGTGTTGGAGTTCTTCAGCGTCTAGATGATTTCTGCTTGAATAACAAATTTTCTTTAAGCTGTGAAAGATCACAATGTTCTGAGGTGTTTCATAAACTTATTTAGTTCAAGATATGTCAAATCCCTTAGTGGAGATACCACTAGATCCTTGGTATACTTCATCACAACGTGGGCTTGGAGTTGGAATGATGATTAAGATCTTGAATGGCATTGTGAAAGTTGGATCTGTTCCAAAAGCTATTTCACCCACACTGAAAGCCCTTCGTCCTACCCATGTTCCCATTGAAACACAAGGTGAACTAATGCGGTATACTTTATCACGACGTTGGCCGGAGTTGGAATGATGATTAAGATCGTGAATGGTATTGCGATAGTTGGTTGTTCCACATGTTATTTCACCCTAGCTGCAAGTCCTTTCGTTCTACCGCCTGTTCCCATTAAAACGAAGGTGACAGTAGGACTGTGATGTCTGACAAAGACTTATAAAAGGTTAAAAGGGAGCGCGTCAAACCGTCTTTCGATTCTTTGGTACTAAATACCTGAGTCTTTTCTTGTTGAATGTATAAGCAATGCTGCTCATCTCCTTGAAACAATTCTTTAGAATTTTGATGCATGTCTTTTTATTGAGAAGAGAGGAACTTAAGTTGTTTACAACTATTCACTTTGCCTGCCTTGCCACTTTCTGTTGCTGTTGGTAAGAAAAAGACTGAGAAGATCAAGTTAAATGGAGAATGGTGTTTTCCAAGTGTTTGGTCTGGAGATATGATTTTTGATTGGAAATTATGGTGTTTGGTTTGTATAATATGGTGATTTTCGGCTATAAGCTTTATTTTCTGTCTTGCTTTTCTCTCACAAGCCCCTTGTTGAGTTATTACACTCCCTGTGCTACATCAACAAATAAGTTGGTAATAATGACACTTAGAACACTTCTAGGGAAGCAATAGGACCCACCCACAAACTTTAGGTATGTAGTTAGCAAAAGGGAATTTTGGAATGGGTAATTTATGCAGTCTTCCTTTGAGCTCTCTCTTTGTCACGACCTGATTCCCTCCAAAGTCGTGATGAAACCTAACCTCAAACCGCTAGGCGAAACAAGCATAACCAACAAATTAGGGTACCATAGAGACATAAACAAGTTTAAACATTTATAACATCATAACATAAGTCTAAATCTAATAATACACAAGTGCAAAATATTCAAATACAACTCCCAAGGACAGTAATGCAAGTCATGAGCCACTACAATAAAATAATACATGAGGCTGAGCAGCGTTGTCAAAGACGTGCTTAAAGCACGTTTAAGCCCTGAAGTGAGGCGCAAAACATGTTGAGCGCTTTGCCTCACTTAACGGGTGCTTCAGTGTCATCATCAATGGCCTAAAACATATTTTTCCTTACCAATGAACGTAATACTTAAGAGGCAACTCTAAACAATTGATATTTCACTTTATCGTATTTCTTTTAAAATTTTCTGTCCATACATTTGTTACGTGCTTATAATTGTTAGTCTTGGACTACAAGTACATATTTATATTTGTTTCTTTGTTTGCACATTTCTTCATTAAAGCTCACACTTTATTTGTGCTTTGCGCTTAAAGCCCCTAGGGATCTTAGAGTTTTTTTGCGCTTTTCGCCTTTGATAACACTAAGTCTGAATAAGTACATTGCCGGGAATAAGAAACACTAATAATAAGATAAGAAGACTTCAAGGCCTTATGATCCAATCCATGCAACTCACCCTAATAGTCACCGACAACTCCTGAGCACCCTCTTGAGTACCGCTCTTACCAGGCTCAAAATCTACACAAAAATATGCAGAAGTGTAGTATAAGTACAACCGACCCAAAATACTTGGTAAGCACCTTGGCTGATATCACCGAAGTAGTGGCGAGGGTTTGGTCAACAAGGTACTCGCTTTACAAACCTATGTAGTTCATGCACGTAGCAACGAAAGAGGGAGTGCACAGAAGCAACATAACAAGCTAATCGCAGTCGAAGCATGTATCGATATGCACAAATAAAACATCTGAAGTGATGCACCCTATCTCAATTCAACAAGTCTCGTGCATGTGTCAGCGCTTTCAAATAGCATATGTAAGGATATACATCAAGTAGCATTTATATAAAATGCATCAAAAAGAACCTAAG
Source organism: Nicotiana knightiana (assembly GCA_005239525.1). Lineage (NCBI taxonomy): Eukaryota > Viridiplantae > Streptophyta > Magnoliopsida > Solanales > Solanaceae > Nicotiana > Nicotiana knightiana. Next base: position 5,797 of record ML369651.1, on the reverse strand, counting down.
GGATTGTTGATTAGCATGATTCAAGGGGATTTGATTATATTTAGGAGATTTGATTTTGTTTTATTTGATTTGATTAGATACCTGAGATTATATAGATTTATTTTATTTCCTTAATTGGCATTAGGAGCTTTGTACAAATTCCTTGATCATGGGATGTAAATACTCACAGAAATATAAGACATTTTTTCTTCTCAAAATTTACATGGTATTAGAGCCATTGTTGTCTTTTTGAAGTGAGTTATCTCCCTCGCAGTACTAGAGTTCCGTTTTTATCAAAGAGGTTTTCTTTCTCTTGGTGGCTGTCCGCAACACAAACTCCTTCTGGTCAGTTTGTTTTTGGAATTTTCTTTTCTATTGGGGTTGTTGGAACATTCCGAGCCTATCCTTGCCGTCGAGATAGATTGGTTTCCACCGAGACAGATTATTTTTGAGCAATTTTCTTTGATTGGGCAGAAATATGGAGACATTCAAAGAGATGGCTTCTGGAGAAATCTTGTTTTCGGATGAAATTCAGCTTCTCTGTCGCCTCCTAGCCAAACTTAACTCCGCTAATGTTGCCACATCCAATCATGTGCAATCGGGTATTGCCTTTGCTGCTTACCTTAATTCTTGGATTGTTGTTTCTGGTGCAAATAGACACGTGGCAGGCTTTTCTAAAGGCATTCAAAACTATTTCTCGGTGTCTCAAAGGAGATAATGTTAAAATAGCCAATGATTCTTTAACACCTATCTTTGGAACATGTTCTGTCGTTAGTACCCTAATATTAAACTATTATATGAGCTCCATGTCCCTGAGTTCCCTGTCAATCTTTTATCTGTTAATCCATCATCAAAGCTCTAAATTATAAAATCGAGTTCTTTCCCGATTATTGCATTTTTCAGGATCTTCAAACAGGGAAAATGATTGGTAGAGGTGGATTCTGTGTTGACTTCAAGCTTTTTTTGGGAAAAGTAAGGATGTCAACCAAAAAATAAAACAACGGCATAAACGGTTAGGACACCCATCATTCTTTGTTGTGAAGAAGTTATAGTTGGATTTATTTTCAAGGACTCGATTTGAATCTCTGTTCTGTGATGTGTGTGAATATTGCAAGCATACTAGAAACTCTTATCCTGTGAGTGATAATAAAAGCAGAACTCCGTTCATGACTATTTGTTCTGATGTACAGGGTTCTACCCAAACTGTTTCTTTGTCTGGTAGTTGATGGTTTGTTACTTTTATTGATTGTTGTTCTAGGATGACTTGGGTATATTTGTTAAAAGTCAAAAGTGAAGCTTTCTCTGGTTTTTAGTCATTTCATAAGATATTTGTACTCAAATGCCAAATTAAAAATCTTAGAACTGACAATGGCATCAAATATGCGGATAAAAGATTTAGTGTTTATTTGGAGTCCAATGGGATAGTCCATCAGACTAGTTGTCCTTAATCTAGTGCACAAAATAGGGTCGCTGAAATAAAAAAATAAGCATTTGTTAGAAGTTGCAAGATTTCTTACGTTCATGCATCTACCAAAACCTTACTAGGGGAATGCTATTCTATTGGCTGCCTATCTCATTAACAGAATGCCACTTAAAACCCTCAATTTTCAAATTCCTATAGAAACTTTGAAGGGTAAGAATGAATATATTGTTCCTCCAAAGGTGTTTGGGTGTCTTTGCTTTGTCCACACTAGGAATTCTGGGAAACTTGATCCTAGAGCTTTAAAGTGTGTTTTTATTGGGTATTCTCCGACACAGAAATGTTATAAATGTTATCATCCTCCATCTAGAAGATTTTTTGTTAGCATAGATGTTACCTTTCGAAAATCTGAGCCCTATTTCAGTATAACCTCATCACCTCTTTGGGAGAGGAGCAGTAAAAAGGAAGAGGTGGTTCTACCTAGTTCCATTACTGGACCTCTTCATGACATTGTCACAGGGGAAAGTGAAATTGGAGAAAGAATTCAAGGGGAGATTATTGGGCATTTGGATAGGCATGATTTGAAAACTTACTCTAGGAGAAATAAAGCAGAAGAAGCCACTATGTAATCTACCGAAACTAAACCTTCTTTTACTGGTGAGTTATCTATAATATTTAATGAGTTGGATGTACCTATTGCTCACAAAAAAGGAGTCAGATTTTGCACCATTAAACACCCTTTATCTAATTTTGTCTCCTATAATTCTTTGTCTCCCTCCTATAGAGCCTTTGCCTTGTCTATTTCTTCTGTGTCTATTCCCCAGAATTTGAGGGAAGCTTTTGCAAATCCTAAATGGAAGCAAGCTATGATTTAAGAAATGAAGGCCTTGTCAAAAAATGAGACTTCGGAACTTGGTACTTTACCCCACCAGACAAGAAGTTGGTTGGCTGCAAATGGGTCTTCACTGTGAAGCATAAAGCTGATGGCTCAATTGAAAGATTCAAAGCAAGATTGGTGGCTAAGAAATTCACTCAGACTTATGGAGTGGAGTCCAGAGACATTTGCCCTTGTTGATAAGATGAACATTATTAGAATTCTTGTCTTGTGCAACTAAACTTGATTGGGACTTGCAACAATTTGATGTGAAGAATGCATCTCTTTATGGAGACTTAGAAAAAAAAGGTGTATGTGGAGATTCCTCCTGGATTTGATACTGCACAAAGTCAAGGAAAGGTATGCAGATTGAAGAAAGCTTTGTACGAACAGAAGCAATCCCCAGTCAGATTTAGCAAAGCAATGCTGATCACACCCTCTTTATAAGATCTTCTGAATGATCTCCTTCAAGAAATCTCCTTCAGTTACCAAATGCTGATCACACCCTCTTCATAAGACATCAAACGGGTAAACTCACTCTTCTCATAGTTTATGTTGATGACATAGTAATGACAGGAGATTACAAAGAAAAGATGGCCCGATTGAAGGAGTTGTTGGCACGTGAATTTGAGATCAAAGATCTAGGGAAATTGCGGTACTTCTTGGGTATTGAGGTTGCTAGATCAAAAAGAGGAATCTTGATTTGTCAAAGGAAGTATATTCTGGATCTATTGAAAGAAATTGGTATGACAGATTGCAGACCTGTAGAATCGTCCATTAAAAGCAATTACAAGTTACAAATCGGAGTTAGAAAGTCAGTTGATAAGGAGAGATATCAGAGGTTGGTTGGAAGACTTGTCTATCTCTCCCACACTAGACCAGACATAGCCTATTTAGCTCTCCTGGGGAGTCAATTCATGCATGATCCTCGAGATCCTCATCTGCAAGTTGTCTTTCACATTTTGCGTTACCTGAAGTTTGCTCCAAGGAAAAGTCTGTTTTTCTCCAAACATGATCACCTCCAATAGAAGCCCTTACAAACGTGCATTGGGCTGGATCTCTAGATGACAGAAGACCTACATCCGGTTATTGTACGCTCATGGGAGGAAACTTGTTTACTTGGAGAAGCAAGAAGCAAAGTGTGGTTGCTAGATCAAGTGCAAAGGCAAAATATAGAGCTGTGGTCCAAGGTGTTTGCGAACTGCTTTGGCTGCAAAAGCTACTAGAGGAATTGAGAATGTCTGAAAAAGGAAAACTTTCCTTTACATCAAACCGACACTTCCAAGTGCCAACAACCCATTAACAAGTTCTATGCGTGTGTAAGAATGCATTAAAAGCATATATTGACGATGTGTATGAATAAAGCACTTGATTGCATGGATATGCTTAAAGAATCACTTAAACAAAATAAAGCTTCCACCTTTATGCTCAAACTCATTAATTGGTACCATATGCAAACTAGAAACACAACGGTTTCTCATAACTTCGTACACACGGCCAAGATAAAATGATTGATTATATGACTATTGAGGTATGGATCTAAATATACGGGCAACAGGAACGTGATCTCACATACCCAACAGGTACATGAAATAATCATGCCCAAACTAATACCTTAACTGGAACATGTAATGAAGAAAAAATCAGCAACTAAAAAAGGGAAAAACAAAGGGGAATTGAACTTAAAAAACTAAACTGGGGTTTGAATGACAGTGCAAGGAAAGGAAGGGGCAGGCTTCGCCAATCATCTCCTTAATGAGAATCAAAATCCTAAGTTGGAATGTTTGGGGGCTAAATGACAGGAAGAAGAGGAGCACACTCAAATCTCTGATTAAAAAATGGGGAGTGGATGTAGTGTGTCTACAGGAGACTAAAATTGAGAATTGGAACTCAAAACTAATAAGGCAATTATGGGGTAGTGGATCGGTTGCATGGGCTGAACTTCAAGCATCCGGTACCAGAGGGGGTATTCTTATTCTATGGAACAGAAGAAATTGGGACTGTGTTGATACTCAGACTGGCATTTTCTCAATCTCCTGCAGATTCGAGAGTCTTCATGAAGATTTTAAATGGGTCTTTACAGGGGTATATGGACCTCATACCAATTCAGAAAGGGAGGATATATGGATTGAACTAGCCGGAGTAAGAGGTTTATGGTCTGATCAATGGGTGATTGGAGGGGATTTCAATGTATGCATATTTGAGAGTGAAAGATTGAATTGCACAAGAAGATCCAGGGCAATGAATTCATTCTCAGAAATCATTGATGACTTAGACCTAATTGACCTACCTTTGCAGGGAGCACAATACACTTGGTCAAGAGGGGAAACTTCTCTCCAAGCTTCAAGGATTGACAGGTTCTTGATTTCCTCAGAGTGGAATGAAACATTCAAATCAATAAATCAAGTGGCCCTTCCAAGGGTATTATCAGATCACAAACCAATCTTGCTAGAAAATGGTGACTGGGAAGCCACTTCTTCATATTTCAAATTCGAGAATATGTGGCTTCAAGCGGAGGGGTTCATGGATAGGGTCAAAAATTGGTGGTTGTCATACAGTGTGGTGGGAACTCCAGATTTCATCCTTATTCAGAAGCTAAAGAGTCTTAAAAAAGACATTAGCAACTGGAATAAGGAAACTTTTGGCAAGATTGAAGCTAGGAGAAACAAGGCACTTGATGAACTAAGAATTCTGGACCAAATTTCAGAGATTCGAATCCAAACCCCAGAAGAAAAATTGAAAGCCTTCAACCTGAAGGTGGAGCTGCAGCAGATTGCAACAGCTGAAGAAACCTCTTGGAGACAGAAGTCAAGGTGTTTGTGACTAAAAGAAGGGGACAAAAACACCAAGTACTTTCAAAGAATGGCCAACTACAACAGAAGAAGCAACATCATTGACAGGTTGGAGATAGGGGATGAAACCATTGAGGACAAAGCATTGATCAAGAAGGAAATTCTGGAATTTTACCAGAATCTGTACAATGAAAGTGAACCTTGGAGACCTAATGCTGACTTTGAAGGCATTTCTGCACTGAGCAGGGAGGAAAAGGATGGGTTGGAATCATCCTTTGTAGAATCTGAGGTTCTTGAAGCATTGAAATCATGTGCTCCTGACAAAGCTCCTGGTCTAGATGGGTTCACCATGGCTTTCTTCCAAAAAGCATGGGATATCATTAAAACAGACATCATGGCTGCACTTAACCATTTCCACCATAATTGTCACATGGTTAGGTCTTGCAATGCCACCTTTATTGCTGTAATCCCAAAAAGAAAGGATGACATGGAGCTTAGGGACTACAGGCCTATTAGTTTAATAGGTAGTGTATACAAATTTATCTCAAAAATCCTAGCAGAAAGGCTTAAAAAGGTGATTGATAAGCTGGTTTCTAGGGAACAAAATGCCTTCATCAAGAACAGACGGATCACTGATGCCTCCTTAATTGCTAATGAAGCGCTGGACTGGAGAATGAAAAGTGGGGAACCTGGTGTTCTATGTAAGTTGGACATTGAAAAGGCTTTTGATCA